>DWME01010573.1:0-10130 GCA_018244795.1 Parelbella ahira ahira
TAAAACGCACTTTTATAAAGAGGTGCGCGCCATGGATTCGAACCCAGGACCCCCGGAATGAGAGGCTGAATTCTTAAACACTAGGCTACCACTGCACCTATAGTATTATTAATATAATATTATTTCGTCAGGTGAATAGGGTACCGGGTATGCAGAGAGCACCGAGCGCCAAATAGCCACATCCTTCCAGACCTGACTGATTTCATTAATCCTTCTCACAATATATTTGTAATAAACACACTAACTAAACTCTATCTGTAAATAATACTTAGCACCTTTGTTTTGCAGTTATAAAACTAAACGCGTCCATTTGAGTTGTCTTATTATGCCATCGAATGACGCACTCACATTTTTCTACAGTTTTATTTTTACCCTGGATTTAACGGCACGCGAGTTAGTAACAACATCAAACTTTGGATCAATATTCCACAGTTAGGTACGTTTTAATTATTTTTAATGACGATATTCTTGTTTTAAGCAATTAAGCATGAAATAGTTACCCAGACAACGAAACACAAATGTAATCAATATATCATTACTATGTAATTTGTGTCCGGTCTATGTCAATAAGCTATTACATAGAATATATAACATACCTGGTGGAAAATGAGAGCACCCACTTTTTTTATTTGGCAATAGACCCAAGGCTACGATCTCATCTGATGGAAAGCGAGATGCAGCCTAGGATATAGAACGATTGCCTAGAAACAACATAGGCTGTTTGTTACCAAGCTATTCAGGACAAAAGGGAATAGTCGCACTTGTCCCGAATATTTCCATGTAACAGTTCTCCTCTGCATCCCCTTTGGAGAAATACAGCCGTAATGTTATGTTAACAAGTGAATCGGCGCGGCGTTAAAATCAGCTTTATCCGCAAATATCGAAGTTATTATGACTTAGTTGACTTAATGTCCTATGTCCCCAAGATGGGGCAGAGGGCGTTCATAGTAGTCTTCATCGCGAACGGTTTTGAGCGTAATATTTAGACAGCGTTCGGAATGCGCCGCGCTACGTGCATCTAAAGTGCAAGTCACTTGGGTAGTAGTCATTTTTAACGCATATTTTTAATACCTTGTGTTTTAAGTTTGTAGCTTTTGTCTTTATTAGACAGGCATATTAGACCTCAAAGTGTGACTCCAATCGTCGCTGGTTACTAAGTCGTATCTTATTACTGAATAATAAACAATTTTAATTCGGTTTAAGCTAATGTATTGAAAGAGCCAATCCGTAGAAAGAAGTCAAAAACGTCTTAGTAATTATGAATAAACTATAATTAAATATATTTCGTTTATCGTCATTTGCTATAAAGACTTAACGTTCCGTAATTATAATACGCTCGTAAAACTGTTTTAGGTAATAATAACAATTATTTATTTTTTTATTTAAATTTAAATTGCAAATGCTTATGGTGACGTCACGGTTTTAGTTACCTTTTGGTCCCGTAAAATATCTCCTAACATTTGCTTCCTCATATTCTTACTGAAGGATATAGAGGTAACGTTGTAAAAAATATTAACTAAATAATAGTATTTATGTGTAACTTTAAGTAAGTTCATTATACATGTACATAATATTAAATTATATATTTGCAAAATAAGAGTAAAGTTTTTAGAGCCGATTTCTGTAAATTTACTAACTTCTGACCTATCAACTTCGTCAACTCATGTCTTCAAATATATTTTTAGGCCACGGGAGCGTCCGGTATTTTTTGTTAGATAAGAAAGTTTGTAATCAGCCATAGCCCTAATACTTTATATCTACACCGCGTGTATCAACTATCAACACTATCAACTGTGTCAACATTATTTATTGCTCCTCATATATTTCAGTATATTACATGTATATTATCTACCTACTACTCTTTGTACATACCTACATATACATATGTATAAATTATTACTACTCTTCTCCACTTATTTCTGCATTAAATTAATTTTGATAATTATTGTCTTATCGCCATTAAATAACTTTAATATTCATTTATATTCATTATTCAATGCCAGAACTCAACCGGACGTTTCTTGACGTACAATATGTGGAAACGATGTCCACACTGTGTCTTGTTAAAATATCGAAAACAGAACTAAGATACAGCCTATTTAGAAATAGTGATATCAGCACGTATGTGTGCTGTACGCGTATAATTGTATACTTACAAGCACAAATTACAACATTCGTGAACTAACGACTTACACTAAGGCCCTTTTGAATAATACGTTCACTAAATACATAACATTACTGCCATTGTCCACGTACCTGTTACTCAGTTGCTAGCCATTGGCTGCAATCGCTGCGTTGCCTCACTGCTCAATTACCTTGCACTGAATGATTTTTACGAGGACCTTGGTCGATTACTTAGCGCTTATTGAAATTGGTCAATTATACGAATTATTAAACTATGTCTTCTTTGTTTACTCTTGTAGTAAAAGAAACAAACATCGAAGATAATTTCCACGTTAGTAAACGTACTTTTGAAGTAGATAGAATACTTTATATTTGTGTGTACTGTGATTCATTTATATAACTAACGACGATCATGTATATTACTACATGGACATGGTATTTTATATATGATAATACAGACATATAATACAACGAACACATCAGGTAAAACCACTATATGCATGTGCCTAATAGCTACTGTTGCACACTACCCGCTGCAACGCACTTGATGCATCTTAATAATATGTTAATCTATAGATACACCAACACAATCTAAGTACATCGTTTACAACTTTACATCAACACAAGGAGCTGCAATCCAATGTTGGCCGCTAAAGAGTGTTTTGCGTACACGATAGAGCTAACTGAATGCATGTTAAATATAAAATAAATCGTAGTGATAAATCTCCGGGTATATTTTTATAAACACATACCTACTTGAAATACGTACATAATATTTTTTAATGGGACCGATGCAAAACTAAAAATAAGAAGTTTTCCTCAAGTTTGTTATTATGCGACGAAATTTATCCAATGGATACGGTGCCGGGAACCGGTCCATGTTATGCACTACAAGGGGTGTGTACATGCATACCTTGTCCAGGTATGGCCATACGCCGGTGAGCACGATGCTGAAGCCCAAAGACATTTGGAACATGGTGAAATAGATCACGTACACGCTGCGCCATCGCTCGCGCCGCTCCCGCGCCGTCTCCAGCGTGTCCTCATACCCCTCTGTGCGCTCCTCGCGCTTCCCCACCAACTTCTTAAACCACTCCATCGGACCCGTTCCCGTCGCCCGCTCGCTGCGTCTCGTCTCACGGAACAAGAGAGCTAGTGGACGCAACGCATCTCCCGCACTAGCCGACGTTTGTAAACAAAGGAAGCGAGTTAGACGTGCTCAAGAGGCTCGCGTCGATCGACACCCCCGCCACCGATTCCGCCTGACGGCTGACTGGTATTAGAGAATTCGTCCGTTGGCACCATTTCCCTCTCTACCTACATTATGAACCACTGATAGCGCGTCGTATCGTGAATCGTGATACACACGAATGTTTACAACTGTCTTATTTATGTGCTCGCCAAGTTAATAAAAATATTGTATTAAGGAAATGGAATGTAGTAATGACAAAAGCCGTAATATACAGATTTTTATATCGCATGTGTAACTTAAATCCATAAACATAACATAACATAACATTTTTATTTCACCGAAAGGGCAGGCAGAAGAATTTGGAACCCTCCCACGATTTACCAGTTAGGTTATTTGTCCCACGGTGAAACAGGGAAATAAAATCAATTAGATCCAGTATTCGTAAAAACATGTGAAATGTACAAAAAAACTGAAATCAGCAAAACACCTGCGTAGGAGCTTAATCGACTAGAATTAAAATTATGACTGAAGTGAAAAGAGGCAGTAAAAAAAATATCATTGACAGTAATACATAACAAGCACGAGGCAAAATAAGACAAAACAAGATAAAAACAAGAAAGGGAGAGTACTTTTTTTCTTCTGAAATATTATTTTATATTGTCTCTATAGTCCTGTATTATACAGCTTGATTAAAAATGCCGAACTAATACGTTCTAGATCTAGTAATAGGTTTTAGATTTATAAGGATTTGGGATTGTTTTCGTCTTGGGCCTAAGAAAGTGAGTAGAGCACTTGCGTAAAAGCCCAAAACATCTCTACATACATCTGGGTTACCTTAACTTAAAGTCTTAAACTGTTGCTGTAAAGCTATAATAAATATAGAGGGACAGGCGAAATTGAATACTGGCGAAGAGATAAAGTATATTGTACAAGAAGAAAATTTGCGAAATATAATCGAAATAGACACATTTGCAGCTCGAAATAGTTATTACTCCCTAACCCACATATGATAATGATGATGATGATGATGATGATGAACCCCTATATGACCTAGCTGATTCGATTTCGACGTACACATGTACATATTTCTGTAGAATTCATGATATTCTTATACTGAGTAACGCTACATCACAATGCAATGGGTCCGAGTCTACCTGCAGTTAGTATCATTAATTTTAGATTGTGCCGTTAACGCGGTAGTTTTTATGATCTGTATAACTTGGACGACTGTTATTATTGTCCTCACGCAAGTCTTGTCGATATTTAGTTTATACACAGTATAATTTTATTGCGTGTAACCTGTGTTGCTTCTAATGCACAATGTCATCCGGCATCGAAGGAAAAAACCAAATGAAACAGTATATTTTGGTAGATGCCAATTTTTCACGCACTTTATAGTCGCTACCTACAGATTGTAGAGATCACTAGAAAACAAATTTAACACATTAACTGATCACCAATCGCTGTCGCTCTATATAACAGCGATGCGCCCATCCGAAACGATGTTTCAAATGATCGGATCACCAGCATACGATCGAGCGAATTGTGTAAAAATTCCTTTGAATTGATACAAAACTCGCCATTCCAATTTTTAGCGGATCGATCCTTTAACGTCAGATATTGGATGGCGTCGATCGAATGGACTACGAATTATAAGCGGCATACCTGTTGCACAATGTTTATATAATAACATCAATAACGTTATCGAAGCATACTAGTATTTAAACTTTATGTTAGTATTGGTGCTCTACCATACAGTAATTCTTCTTCAATTTCTTAAAGGATGTATCAACCTTATCTCTACTAGTGTACTCTATTATTATACAAAGGGAAAAATTATGATGAAAACTTTACTACATAGAAATGTGCGAAAATTCTATGTTAAATACGGCCACAATCTGCTCTACATACTCTACGAGACCATCTATTTGAAAGGAGTCTAAAACTAACTCCGATTCGGCACACCGCAGGATTCTGCGAGTATGTAGGAAGTGGCATAGTAATAAATATTAATGAAAGCTTATGTGACCACTAAACAAAGTAGGAATAAACGAGAAATATCACAAGCGCATTTTCAGTACCAAATTAGCCTAGCACAGGTAAAAATCGTTTGGTCGTCACAAATAAGACATGGTTGTGCAATAAAAATTAGTACTGAAACAAAGCTCCGAAATAAATAAAAACGAGTTTCGCAAAAGCATTTGGCGTAGAAAGTGTCCAACAGAAGACAATATCCGCTGAAGGCGATAATTAACTCAAATATCATTATTCATTTAAAAAATGCTTATATAAAATTAAAGATTTGAATTTAAAACAGGTTTTTGGTACAATACGGCATTGATAGGATTTACTTTACGCTAATGATTCGTATTTGTAGTTGGATGATTGATAGGTCGAATGATAAACATCTTACATGTTTATGTACGTATACGTTGTAATCAGACTATAAATACTATGATTGCTTAATGATAACGGCACATTAAAGCCTTTATTATATTTAATACAGTCACATTCTCGTCATCACCGGGTTGACCAGTAAAAATGTCTATAAGTAGGTATAGAGTATAATCGGTAGAAAAAATCCTGATGATGATCATGAAGAAAGTAAGATAAACGTGTAAGTAAGTGTACAAATGTGGGTTACGCAACAATCGTGATTGACTCGTCCAAAATTTCCATACAAAAAACGTAACATCACGCCTGTAATTCCCGAAGAGGTAGGCACAGGAGTGTAGTACACTCCCACGTTTCACCAGTTACGTTTAAGTCCCATGGTATAGGTGGTGATCCTATTGCCATACATCGGGCACAGATCCAGACTTCGAGTCTACTACTAGAAATTCTAAATTAGAAAAATCCAATAGTACCCAACCCATTATTTGAACCCAGAACCTCCCGATCGGCAGTCGCGCTTGCAACCACTCGACCAACAAGGCAGTCATACAAAAAATATTCGTGAACAAATGTGAAATTATTGTATTTTGGCATTATTTCTGTATCAAGCCGTGTTAGAGGAACTCGACACAAATAGGATCGTAACAGCGCCCTTTGCTAATTGCTAATTAGAAATACTAACTCACCCATGTCTTTTTCATTGTTCATTGAAGATACAATGAAATATGTAGGTAGGTATGTGAGGTTCGTAAGACACTAAACTGACGAAAATGACTACGAGGTCTTTTTTACAAAATAATCATGGCCAACATTTCGTTAACACATTCAAATTTAATCAAAACATAACAATAACTTTCTTTTCATATACGTAACATAACGCCTGTAATCCCCGAAGGTCAAGGTTTTCTTTTCATCGTATCAACTATATTAATAATACTTATGGTACCTAATTACGATTTAAATATGCTGGACATATTTAGGTTCAATGGAAATCTTCTTTTGACAAATTAAAGAAACACTTATTTACACACCTTTTAATAATATTTTACATCATAATATGCTTAGACATATACGTACCGACTTAATTCACGTGTTTTTTCGGGATAGCCCTATTACTTTCGGATCTATATGAGGTCCTTCTTGATGAGCTCGCGCCGATTGCAGCTAGGATGTGACAAAAGTTGTATGTTCTCTATTTCACCACCTTATCTAAATTCTTTTGAAATATTATTATAGATCTCTTGAAAACTTGACATACTCTGTGTTAATGGACGAGACTGTAAATATGAAAATGCACTATTAGTATTACTGTATAAACACAATTTAACTATTAATTAATTTAATAAGAATAAAAGAAGTGTGTTAGAAAAATGTTAAGGTTTTCACATTTTTATAGTAAAAGTATCGCCAGTTTAACAGTCTCGCACTTCATGCACGATGTATCCACGAATGCAGAGTTACAAAGGTATTATGAGTAACTACGTGTATAAAATCAATATATTAATGACCGCGTACTGCATTTATAATACAATATTCAAACATAAAACATTAGTTATAGTTTAACGAATTAATAGTAATAAACGTACTGTAACAATAATCAAGTAAATATATGTTTGGCCGAAAGAAGAGTTTCCGAAGCCATCGAGTTTTAAAATACTAGTGTCGAAGACAAAAAATCAATTTTTATTATCAAAATCAATCTGCTTTTAGCGAGTACTACAGGGACTGTACATATTGAATCAAAGCGCAGCTTAAATTTCAGCTGTAAAAATGTTCGTCTCGCGACCAATTGTCTCTCGTCTTATACAGCAATCAGGTAAAAAATAGTATTATTCCTAATTCATTTACAATTAATTATAAGATTTTTTCCTACATTTCTCGTTAGTTCTAGCAATTGAATAGCTATATCATTTAAAATGTGTAGTATTTATGTTTTATTACGCTCCTCGTTGGTGAATTCTAATCAAAACGCAGTAATTTACTCATCTAATACGAAAACACGAAGTTACATAACTGTAACATAACCTAAGTGATAACTACCAAGTAAATTATTAGTCTTTGGTTTTCTGTATTCGCAAGTCTCTATTTGCTCACACCCCATATTCTTAGGAACTCATGTTTTTATTAAATATCCTTTCGGCCTCATCATCCCGTCGTAACAAATTCTCTTGAGTTCGGCCATCTATTGCTCTTGTAAGTCACATATGATGCTCACCTGTGTATATACGTGACGTGATATTGCAAGTATATTTTCTTTGGTATACTTTTGTCACTACGAAGTCTACTGGCAAAAAGATTTTGTTTAATTTTATAACATAAATAAAAAAATATATTCTCCACATTTTTCAATTTAGCCAGAGACAAAAGTTACTATAGTTACCTAATATCTTTTAGTGTGAAAATATTTTTTTTTCACGTAATTATATTTGACAAGGTTGAATAAATCATATCAATCATCTATATCTGAATATATGGGAATTCTTTATAATTATTTTTCAAAAATCATTATTGCTCGTTATTTTTCTATTTCTACATGGAATTTCCAGTTACAGGTCTACTGAAAAAAATATCTTTAGTAATAAGTAGTACCTTTGTACAGATTTCTGCTTACTGTGATTTCATTATACATATTATATGTATTTGTGTAATTGTTAATAAATGATCATATAAATAAATTATTTTAACAGCTAGAATTAAACAAAATTATTAGTATTAAAGTGGTAACTTAAGGACTTAGTTTAGGATGTAAGTAAGCTATTACTAGTCCAAAAAGAATTCCAGGCGCCTAAAATTGAAGTGGAACAAAATTCCACATTTTTATGTGTGACTGTAACATTAATAGGTATCCTTTATAAACAACTTGTTAAAAATTTTGTAATTAAAATAATACTGATAACCTAACCTAACACATGTTTATTAACCACTACAGCTGTTTTTCAAAGTGGGCTATTTTATTGCCCTATTAAAATGTCTAGCGTCTACAAGGGTATGTTATTCCCTTGTAGACGCTAGACATTTTCAGTATTGCATTTTACTGCAGTTCATAACTATCTTACATAGATATTTGCCAATAGAATGAATAATATTTAAAATATCAGCGGCCCACTCTTTTTACTCTGAATTATTGTTAATAACTTAAATTTTATTTTGATTCATTATGATTGATTGCTTGATCTTCGACTGCTGTAATATTAAACTCTTGGTCCTTAAAAAATATTTTCTAGTTTTTAGTTCGATTAGCAATAAAAGCATGTTTTTTTAGTTTTTTTTAACTATTATTTATTATTATACAAATGAATTTGGGACATACTGGAAAATAATTCATTCTTAAAGTGGGCAGCAGATGAAATAAATTTAAGGAAATATGCACTAGACTATTACTCCCATCGTTATTGAAACTGACTGTATTTGTAGATTGTGTATAATTGCCTCCAGAAAAATATTTGTATGGTTTGTTTAAGAATTCAATTTGTGTCTGTGTACTATATAAGCTGCCTGGTTATGTAAATATGTGGCCAATATAACCCATATTTTAGTACCAAACAGTCATGTATGTGATGTCTACAAATATTTATTTGTTTTTTGTCTTTTATTACTGTAAACTTATGTATACCATAAAGTACAAAATAATGGTATTTCATATAAAGTTGCTATTATGAATTTGTTCATCATCTATACAAAAAAGTGGTTGTGTGGATGAGTGGTTGTTTCACATTATTTGATTAGACTGTTTTTAGCCAGAAGTTACTCATATGATGTGGATCAGTCATAATTATTACATCCAAAACTTTACCCAACCTAACTAATTGTTAAAACTAATAAAAGAATCATACCAGATGGTCTAACAACCTTAATAAAACAGGTGGATTCAAAACGTTCTTGACGAGGCGGAGTGGCGTCGTTTAGGGAAGGTCTATGTTCAGCAGTGGATCTACAAAGGCTGATTGATGGATGAAACTGATAACAGTTATTGTCAAACAAATTATTTAATGCAAGTTTGCCCGATACCTAACAAAACGCATGGTGTTTCAGTGCGCCGCTACCACCAAGGTGAGTTCAAGCCGCCCAGCATGGACGAGCTGCCGGTCCCCCAGGGCTCGTGGCAGGCCCGCCACGACGCTAACCAGCGCCGCTACAATGCTACCTTACTCTTTGGAGTTGCCTTTACTGTTGGCACAATCATTGTGGTTTGTATTGAATTGCAACAAACTCATAATCACTGTAAGTGCCATGTATTAAAAGTTCATTATGTAATAAAATTTTCTTAAAATTTCGGATTTGTGACAATGGAAGAAACCCTTTATAAACAATTGTAACATTTTTATTATAATAATCGACCATTAATCATTCCACTGTTGGAATATGGGTCTCCTCTCATATTAAAAGGGTTAAGGCCATAGTCTGCCAAGCTGGTCAAGTG
>DWME01010574.1:0-10130 GCA_018244795.1 Parelbella ahira ahira
CTTTCATAATATTAATTTATACTGCTATAAAATTTTGTAATAATACGATTTTAAATGCAATCAATGTCATTAGAAGATATTAATCAAGTGTGTATAGGTACAAAGAAAATACAGCTTACTATTATATAAAAACTTTATAAAATAATATCGTCGTCATCAACGTCATCAGCGATGTCATCGTCAGCCGATATCGAGCTATTTATAAAAACAAACGACTACAAAAATAATTTTAATACATGCAATATTATTAAAATATATATACTATTTATGTATATCAGATCAGTAGGTACAACCACAATTAGTTCTTAAACTATTAGAATACTATCACGCTAGGTTCGCTACGGGGTAGGCAGCGTGCGCCGAGTAGCAAATATCTCAGTCTTTACAGATTTGACATGCTTTTTCTGCATTTACCACTTTCATCATACACTCACGCTGATTTTAGCGACTTGCGATTTCCCAAACAGCCAATATTTTTGTTCTGTATAGTCAAAATAGTATTGAATTATGGTCTTCCTCGATATCTGCATCCTTTAACAGTCGCATTTGTATCTGTATTCTTATTCTTTCATGTGCCTTCCTTTCAATATATTTAAAATGTTGTTTAAAGGCGCATATTACATAAGGAAAAGCATTTTGTCGTAGTTTCTATCGCCTGTCACGTAAAGTTTCAGCCCCTCTCTTATCCGTCGCCCCCGAACGAAAACAATAAAGGCGCCGCATACTCTACACTACCCCTCGGGGAATCGGATCTGCGTGATTCTTGAATGCTGGTGGTCTTCCGCAGTGATTTTTAGTAGTGAATGTAATACCTTTGTTTATAGATATAAACACGTTGGAAACAGTTTCCTCTGGTCACTAACATAAAAATGAAAGTTATAGTAACATCTCGACCAAAATTACCCTAGCCTTCCGCCGTTACGGAGTAGGCTCGTGCCTAGCAATAGGAGATCAAAAGAGTTACAACCAATCCATTATCGCAGCTTTTGTATCCCAAATAAAAAAACATTACCTATCTATGTATGAACAATAAGTTTCTTACTGTTTGTCTTTTACTAAGTATGAGGCAAAATTTTAGCTTCTCTGTATATCGCTCTGAACTTGCCGAAAAAAAACAATAGCATGTCAGATGTATGCCGAGCACTTACCACGTACTTACACCGTATCCCGGGGGAGCCGTGAGGGACTTATAGTGTGATTTTATGCGGTAAAGTATATTCAAGTGCATGCCACGTTTTGGTACGTTTTTATAAGTGATTCTATATATATGTTGTTAAGGCTCGTGTACATTATAAACACGCCGCGTCTAGTTCGATTACATTCAATATTGCCCCATGCTATGAGTTGCGGTGCTACTAGTACGAAATATGTATAATGTAATTTAAACATATTCTGCTAAACCGTTATAACACGTTGCAATATGTTTTTGGCTATAAGATATCATTATGTAACAAAATCAGGCCTCTATTTCCCCAGAGGGGTAGCAAGAGGAGTAAAGTATTGCCACGTTTCTCTTTCGTATATACGTCACCTGTAATAGAGGGTGAGCCCATGGCTATATACTAATTACCTACTGCAACAAGTTTATCAGTTTCTGACCGCCCACATGAATTTTTCACGTGTATTTCCATCCTTGAGTACACGTGATATAGGTAGGTACATCTCGTATTTTTTTTTGTTATTTGATGGCAATTAACGTTGTTGGGCGGCTGCTGAAATATTTTCGAATTGTTTACACGCAGGAAAAGATAATTAGCATTCAAATAGGCATCAAGAGACAAACATACTTTTGCATACCTGTCTTGCTTCTCTTTCATCAATCTCTTCACTGTTCCCGGGATTTAAATTCCTATGCTTATGCCCTTTTTAATTACTGAGTAGTTACTAGGCGTGATATTCTCGCACATCATTGATAGGTACTGTCATGAATCAAACATCACCGCTTACAAAGTTTCCAGACATTGACGGAAATAATGAAACCGCATCGGATGTGTGCCGAACACTTACCGCGCACTTTGCACCGCATCTCGGGGGAACGGTGAATGTACTAGTATGTACGCTTTTAAAGGGCAATCCCATTGGAACTATTTGGCATGCGGTATGCGGTTTCGTAGAAAAATTGTAGCTATTCTTATATTTGTTAAAGCCGTGATTAATTCAGCCAGTATTAATTTCTTATAATATTATTTACGAGTATATCTTTTAGTGCATGTACAACTACTATGTAATAATTTAATTGAAAAATCAGACATATTCCCATTACCTTTCGAATGCTTCTATTTGCTTATGAGTTATAGCGAGGAGTGTGGGCAAGGGCGAAATATTTATTTATGTATAATAATAATAATGAATGTAACATTACGCCATGTCTCGGACAGGGTAGTATTACTAAGTAAGTATGTTACGAGTATGTTGTGCATAATATAGAAACGAAACAGTATTTAATATAATATACATAATGGAATGTAGACAAAGGAGTTTAATACACTCCCAGAGTGATGAGCCTAATGACATGCACCAAAGTCGGATGTAGACTCCGAGTCACTACTAGAAATTTCTACTAGAAAATCTAAGCTACAAAATCCAATACTTCCCGACCCGAGAATCAAACCTAGGACGCCTCGATCAGCAGTTGCGCTTGCAATCACTAAACCAACGAGACAGTCAATATAATCTATAGTATAAATGTTATCATAATACTGCCATCCAACCAAGCAGTATCACTGAAATAATTAAGGGAGGAATTAAGAGATTAAAATAAATAAAGCGATAGCTGTTACGCTACCCCCATAGGAGATGTTATGAATTTCACGTCTTAATCAAAATGTCGGCTCTAGAGCATCGGGGAAATAATCAACAATTGTTTGCATAAACAGTCCTCCCTCGGTCCAACCCCTGACTGTTGTGACTAGAAAATATATTTATATTTATATACTGTGGCCTTAACCCTTTCATTCTGAGAGAGATCTGTGCCCAACATTTGGGTAAACAAGGAATATATGGTGCTGATATGTTACTATTAAATACATGGCTAAAGCCATTTATACAAGTCCAGGTAATATGTGTACTGTGTATGTGTAAGATGAAAATTCCATGACACCTTGACAGTGTTCTGGCAGAAACCTTGGGTGCTAAATCTAAACAATAACTTATGAACCTTTTAAATTGTTCTGGAACTTACGATAGATACTATTTTGGAAAACGGAAGCATTGTGATGGGGTACACCCGAACTCCTGTAGAAGTAGACCCAAACCTACCCCTATTAATAAGGCGCAGGGCTTTATCTCATACACCAGATGGTGAAAAACAATGAGTTCTCATTTTCTACTTGAATTTAAGGAAGAAATCCCGAGAGGAGTTATTAATGGGACTTCTTCATCAAAATGTCATTGCCGCAGCAGCAGGGGTGGTAATTACCTATTAGTTAATGGAAAAGGGGATGCTTGTGATGTACTTACGGCTAGGGATTCCTGGGTAAACTACACTCGTGAGGCTTAGGATAGTTGTTTTGTTCTAAGTGAGTAGAAGATGAGCTGGCAGCTGTCTCGAGTGACCGCCCAAACATCTGCGACTAGACTCGAATAGGACTGTACTGTAACTTAATGTCAGGGTTCAATTAGTAACTTAGCTCATTTCAACATGAATTTTGCATTACTTCATTGGCATGGATTGTGATTGTTTCAGACTAATTAGCAAACAGTTCAATATTTCTGTTTGACTAGTAGGTAGGTACATACGGTACAAATGTGTCTAAACTTTTTTGGCGTTAAATTATTTTTAAACATTTTGATATTTTTTTTGGATAATTAATTTAAAATAAATCATTAAAATCATACCTAATCACGTCAAGGTCTATTTTTTTATTATATTGTCATAGGTATAAAGGACGCATTAAATCGCAATAAAAACTTTTAATTAGTGAGCAAAATATTTAATTTCCTTTTTTTATAAAACAATATCGGACCGCCGACCCCATATCAGAATCGTTTACACCCTGTGTGTGTCCCTGTGCAAAAAAATTATAGATAAGACAATAGGTACATACAATTTGGCGCAGTGCGATTTATTGCGGCACAATGCGCCGTAATGTGCTTCCGCGCTTATTACTCAGTAAACAAAGACTAGTAAAAGTTCCCCTTTATTAAAAGTATATACTACACTTATGAAAGTAAGTTACACTATGAGAACAGTTATTTAATCCAATTATAACCCTCCGAACAGCGGTAGTAATGTTTGCAGACAACTTCTGGTTCCGGAAGGCCGGGTGAAGTAGTCTGTTTCATGTCCATTATTATCTTGGGGTGAGTCTGCAGTGTGGATATTTTGTTTTATCCAATATAGGTACAAAATATAGTAATTGACTGGTCTGTTGATCCTCAATAAACTACAGTAGTATAGTTCACAACAGTAACCAATACATTACTTAAGTTTCTCATTATAAGTGGCAATATATTTATATGTCTTATGAGAAACAAAAAATCTTAAAACCTAAACCTAACATGCTTATAAATTTTGGGTTTTAAAAAGTAAATTCCTTGTATACCTTCATATTAATCGTTCGGCGTGCCTGGACAATTTTTGTTCCATATAACTTTAGAGAATTTTCGTCAGCTAAGCATCGAACAAATAGTGGGTATTCATTTGCCTAAGTACATCTCAGATTGACGCTATTTGTCGTGCACTCGTGCCGGGATAGGATTTGAAGGGGCCCCCGTGGTTCACGAGAAAAGAATCCCCCTGCATTTCCCTCTTTGCTTTGTTATGAATAACAAATACGGATTCGTCGACAATTGTGTTATTAGGAGACGGAAGCAAAGGGTAGGGGATTAAAAAATCAAGTACCTACCTACTGTAGAATAGAATTAATTATCATTATTTATTCGAGATTTCAATTTAACTTTGACAAAACAGAATAAATAGATTAAATTTCAATTAACGATTTCATTTCAATTAATAACGAACTCTAATTTAATTTTGAAAAAATAAAAACTTTTCATTTCATTAGATAATAATGGCATTTAGAACAGTTCGGTCACCGTACAACTATTACGTATAACTTCACGGATGGCAAATTTGATGTACCTATATAGATGTACCCTCGAGCTATCAATAATGTTTAAGGTGGATGAATTCTGTCCACACAATGAAATGAGTTAGGAGTGTGAAAAGAGTCCCGTGTACACAGTGGAATGATAAAAGAATTGATAATGATGATGATTAAACGTTTCGTGAGTATCGATATATGTACATGATAAAATTAAGTACCTGTATATCGATTAAAGTACCGCATGTTTTTTTGCATAGTCCGATTATCGCTCCCTTTAAAACCAGGAATAAACTCAACCATATCATAAACATTTTTTTCAACCCTTTTTATCGTTCCATTGTTGGACACGGGTATCCTCTCAGAATGAGAGGGTAAAGGCCATAGTCTCATCATACTACAGGCCATACGAGAATCATAAATATAGTAAAATAAACGTTAGTTGTGTTCCGAGTTATTTGTTTTGTTAACCTAAGTTACATATGCTTTTATTAATTTTATCTATTTATTTATTTTTCAACTTTTTTTTTATATTTATATAAATTTGGAAGAAGCACGGCAGGTCTGTGAAGATAGTGATATTTGACACTCCGTACTCTCTGCCTACCTCGTAAGGTATTTGGCGGGAGAATATGTATGTATGTTGTATGTATAAATTCATTTATAGCACGAAACAGACCGAGGAATACAATTTCCGTTCTGTCAAGACGAACTACTCAAGCACTTGGCAGCTGTTTTAAGGAGCTTTTCAGGCTAATTGTTCATAGCTTTTAAAACCGTTTTTGGGTTTATTTCCTTGGACTGTACGTGGTGTTGTTGATTAACGCATTTTTCACTCAGTATTCAACTTACTGTAGCAATAAATAACTATACTAATACGGTTTCGTTGTACTGTTTACATTATCATGATTGCTGCAGTTCTGCATTTGGGCGGAGCTGGAGTTCCACTGCTGATGCGTTATATACTTTGCTACTACAGGGGAAATTACTAAAAGACTAACCGGAACATAAAATGAAAAACTTGTTATTAAATTCATTTACAATACATACAAATGAAACAGAGATATACAGAATAAAATTTAAAAACTTCTTATTAAATTCATTTATAATACGAACAAATAAAACAGAGGATTACAGAATAAAATTTAAAAACTTCTTATTAAATTCATTTATAATACATACAAATGAAACAGAGGAATACAGAAATGCAATAGGTAAAACACCTTTACAGATCTTATTCTCAGGTATATCAACATATCAATACCTACATAGGTATATTACTAAGTTTAGTTAGAATTCCAATTACATTAAAACTAATAAATACCTATCCTTTTTGATAAGATCTATTTCATTTTTAAAGAAAAGAAAACGAAGATATGAATATACGCATATGTTTAGCTACTAACGTAGCATCGAAAATAGTTTCATTATTTTTACCCTTAATAATAAAAATACAATTAAAGTTTATAAACGTATGTCATTTCCGAATCAGCATTAATGCTATTGTAAAGAAAAAGATGGAATAAATTCATGACATGTCATGATGACCTATATAGCATGATAGATATATTTTCGACTGTCACCAAATTGCGAGTGACGGCTGTAATCTATTAGATATCTCAATACATTCATTTAGAAACAGAGTGCTAAAAACAATTTATTTTAAAAGTCACAAAAAAACTACATAAATTCTTATTATTGAATTATCACGCCTTGTGGAATATACAGGGAGCACCGAGTGACACATGTAGGTACCTACTCTTATCTGTGGTCCTACAGATCTAACATGTTCTGTGATGTATATATGCAATTTTTAATTATATTGGAATATTGTGTAAATTTCACACGGTCTACGGAACATTATGAATAGGTCTTCTCATAATA
This sequence comes from Parelbella ahira ahira, assembly GCA_018244795.1. Lineage (NCBI taxonomy): Eukaryota > Metazoa > Arthropoda > Insecta > Lepidoptera > Hesperiidae > Parelbella > Parelbella ahira. The sequence goes on from DWME01010574.1 coordinate 6,930, forward strand.
ATTTTCTTCACCATCATTGCAAATAATTTAAAAAATGTAGGTCCTTCTTCTTAAAGTGCCTCTTCGACATCTTCCCTCGCTCTTTGGCAAGACGAAATAGTTGGGCAACTCTCAATAACCCCGTCCACCCCCTAATGTTTTGATACCACGATTTTCCAACGGACGCACTCTTGGTGCGCTAATACTTTTCCCATCACAATTAATCGCAGCAACTCGTATCTGTCACATCTCATGTATTGAGAACGCATCTTTTCTTAAAATACACATAACTTTGTGAAGAAGCGCGCGCCAGGAATCAACCCGCAGACGCCTGGAGTGGTTGCTGATATCTAAACCACTAGACCATCACTTTATACGCAAATGGAGTTGAAAATCGTTTATAAATGAATGTTGGAATATCTTTTACTGCAATTCGTGGCCCTAACGAGCGCAGCAGTTATTCCCGAGTTGATGTATGGCGAGATAATGTTCCGAGTACTTACTGCATAACATTGTCTGAATGCAAATTAATATGACGCATATGAATGCGGTTCTCTGTATATATTTTTATTTTATCCACTAATGTCCTTTCACAAAGGATGATTTTAAAGCCTACTTCATAATGATACTTTCTGTACCTACCAATGCGTTTTGTTAAAATTATTTAAATAATTTCGGATATCGGATTGCTTAGGAAACAATAAGTTTCAAAATAGGTTTTTGGATACTAATAATATACAAACAACTATGCAATACAGGCTTACGATATTACAGACTATTTAGACATTACAATGAATATGTTCAAAAGAAAGAAATAATCAATACTTAAACATTTCTATTTAACCAAGCAACGAGTATTATTAAAAGATTAAGTAATATAGTTGATTATTTTATGTTAAAAAAAAAAATTATTCCCATACGATTGCAGACGTTTGTCTTTTCTAAAATTGTCCGCAAGCGTTAAAATATACGAACTATTATTGCCTTAATAATATGTATTTATGTGCACTAATGACTGAGCTGAAACGACCTCGATACTGTCTATTATAACTCTAAACTACACTTCAAAACTTATCAAATAAAGCTGTAAGTTACAAAGGCGAAGTGTATACGAATGCCACAGGTCCTTCAACCCAACATTGAAACGTCGAAAACGGTATATAGCGGTATAAACTTCTGCTTCCAAACAGCCTTTGCTTGTAATACATATTTGAGCGTACCCAATATCCGCAGCACACTCCAGAGCACACATTTCATTAAGGCCCGCTGTATAATTAATGATCTAATCCCAACTGCATATGAAACTCGAGTAATGACGTGAAAACATGCCTGCGCCTGTGGAAGTGCTTAATTAACTATGGGAGTATCCAATTACTGTGGTGCGTGTCTCTTGTCGGTCACTGGCGTTTTCTAGTCGTTTCGCTCATGTTGACCTGCAATATGACAGGAATACCTATGTCATATACACTATTACTGAAGAAGATAGCAGATGGTTATAACATGAGGTTCTTCAAGAAAAGCGCTAAAAAACTCTCCTTGAAAGCCGCCAACGCGTTGCTCCTCGGGTCTTGCAAATTTTCATAAATGATGGTGACCACTTAACATTAGATGGTCTGTATGTCTGTTTGCTGGGCTATAAGTAATAGTAAGATACATTCGGAATCAGAACGTCTAAAGCCGGATAAAGGGGTGCTGATTAAAAAAGGTCTATATCTAGCAGTGAATTTCGAAAATCTGACGAATGGATATACCACCAATTTACACGTTTGCATGTAGTTTAAGAACGTAAGAATACGGCTTGGACACGTAGCAGTGGTATCTACTAAAAAAAAATTCAAAAACCTTCGAAGACCTTTGTCCCTAACCTAACCCCAATACTTTTCCCCCGGTTCATATTAACGGCATACTGCATTACAATATGGCAGGCTTTGAGCCAATGGAACTTGAAATGCGTCAACTTGCACACGTTTTTTGTACCGTCAGCAGTAGAAGGCCAAACTCCTAATAGACTATTACAGCCCTGGAGAAAATATTGTTTTGCTAAATTGTTGAAGGTTTGTCTAAAATAATTAAGTTTGCATTACCCCAAAGTAAACAATACTTTGCGTTAAGATATCTCTTAATCCAAATGAAATATCTTAAGCAAAGCAATTAATAAGCAAGATCCCGGCAAACCGGGGATTCTCCAAGAAAGTGGGATCCTGCCGGACTTTCTAATTGTAGGCTAACAAATGACTCCTCCGTACACAATGACTTAATCAAACCGCATTGAGATAAGGGAGACAAAAGGCTACTTAACGTTGTGTTACAATTCAAAAGCGATGTTCGACATACAATATATCATAAAGAAAAATACGGATGATTAAATAATATGTACCGGCTTGACTCGCAATTTCTTTTTCCTTGGAATTATCGAGCTATCTGCGAAAACGCACGAATTAAAGCGGTATATAATTTATTCACGTTTGTATGAATATATAGATACAAAACGGTAAATAGTAGACAACTTAGTAACTTATATCTATCTGTATTTTCGTTCTTTGTGGTAATATTAGCAATCAACTATTCAGGTCTATTGTTTAGGAAGTTCACGTTTTAAAAATTATAATTATACAGCTATCAGAATTACGTTTCAATGTGCATAATGCTTATTTTTCTCCTTAACTTACTTGTACCAGAGTTCAGTTAAGAAATATGCGAATGTCGACTGACATAAGCGGTAATATTAACGTGGTTCCTAAATCCCGTAATTTGTACCACAGGCCAAGTCCTCCAAAAACCGTTATAAAAAGCGACAGGCTAAAATGATTTATGGGATAACTAGATAAAGGGAGTGCCAAGTTTAGCCGCCTTGGAGATAAGACAATAATAATAGATTTGTTACTTTTGTTCGCCGACAAAAACGATACTGCCTTCGCGGGAACAGTATTTATTTTAATAGCCCTCTGGATTTTGTCAAAGAGAGGAATAATATTTTGACGGAGAAAATTGAAGCGGGGACAACGGAAATAATGAGCGAAACACAGAAATATGGTCTTGTCCGTTGCGTTGAGAAAAAAAAAATTTATGCTGTAAAATATCAAGCAGCGATTGCCTAGTGGTTAAGAATTCAGCCTCACACTCCGACGGTGCTGGATTCAAATCCATGGCGCCCGCTTCTTAACAAAAGTGCATTTTTAAAATTAAATATCACTTGCTAACGGTGAAGGAAAACATCGTGAG
>DWME01010575.1:0-10129 GCA_018244795.1 Parelbella ahira ahira
ATTAAATTCGTTTTTTGTTATGCATATTCGTTGGTGTTCAGCAAAAACCAATTCGATAATTATGCATTAAAAATATTATTACATTTGTGTTAGTGCTAGCCGCCATATCTGAGGAATCACCATAGAGCTGGGCATAAAAATAAAGCAATAAAAATCTTCTCTCTTTCAATAAACGTTACTCATAAAAAGCTTAGTTAAATATTTCTTTGCTACTTTCAGTGTAATATAACATCATCACCGTCATCAGTCTAAGTCTACTGCTGGATTCAGGCCTCTCCTGAGAGCTGCTTTCCCATAATCCCCACGCTGGGCATGCTACACAGCGGCCGTAAGGCGACCAGAGCATTAAGCCGTGCGTAGGCAAGATGCATCATGCCTAGCAATATTTTCGCGATAATTTTGCACCTATTGCTCATCATCAGCTACATAATATCAATTTTACGATTAAGTAAGGAACTCTCCGTGGAAAATTATTTAAACCAGGATATTATACACTGAGCTCATCTCCAACCAATATCCACAGGAACGAACCAGACTTTAATATCGGCAAAATCCGAGCAGTAACTTGTATCGATACTGTTAGTAGATACCAGCCCCCGCGATACCTGAAAATTTAATTCGAACGAGATTAAACCGAAAATTCCTTGCAAAGTTGAAATGAAGGCTTGCCGTTTTGCGAATCTTATCTTGTTGAAATCTTGCGGGAGTAACACATCTAAGCACTTATATATCGTAGCTTAGCATATGTTATAAGGGTTTAATGTTTTTCCGTACATTTACCGTGCATGGGTTGCTAATGTTAGTTGGAAGAGAAAAAGAACATTCTGGATCAGACTGTTTCAGTTCTAAATTGCCACAACGAAACGGTTTAGCTCCAGTTTTCTTATCCGGACAGCCAAGGAGTGGAATACTGCCAGCCTCTGAGTTTCCTCATGCATATAACCTGGGACTTTTCAAAGCCATGGTGAATAGGCTTTTTCTTGGCATGCTTGCTCCATTTTAGGATCTATCTGGGCTTTTCAGTAGGCGAAATCCTTGCCAAACGCTTTATTATTAAATAACAAATTTAAAGATAATTTGAACATTTTTTAAGAAACACTCTAACGAAACATTACATTAACATTACATCTACAGTCCCGAAGAGGTAGATAGAGGAGTAAGAACATACTCACGTTTCACCAGTTACTTTTATGTCCCAGTATGGAAAAGGTGGTGAGCTTATTGCCATATGCCGGACAAAGGTCCGGACGCTGAACCTCTACTAGAAAATCTAAGTTAAAAAAATACTATACTATCCAACCGGGGATTCGAACCTAAGACCGAGGTGAGTTGAAATCGCGCTTGCAACCACTCAACCAACGAGGCAGTCATATTCCAGAGTGTATTCAAACGTAATACTAGGATTCTTTTGGTACTGTATAAACACGTTACAGAGTTATTCTCAACTTAACGCACGGTTGTAATATGAAGTGTTATGTTCAATGTTTTGATGTATTTGATGAGTTTTAGATCTTCATCAAACGGTTTCATATTTGTCTTAATATCTTTCGTATGTAATTTAAATTCGTGTCGAGTTCAGCAATTACATCATTAGAAAGTAATTGTTAGTATACATTTATTAATAACCCTTATACAGTTCCAACATGTGACACAAGTCTCGTCTTAAAAATATGAGAAGAATAAGGACCATTGTCTGTCACGGTGTAATGCACACCCACCCTGCAAGACGTGGCAGAATTTCCACGGCTTATATATACCCGCATGTGTGAAATCAGCCATAAAAACCTCAATAAACTAGTAATAATAATACCATATAATAAAAATACGCTATTTACTTTATGTTACATATTTATTAAAATATAATGAGATCTAGCAGGTAATATTATTTTAGATATCAAATAAGGTAGTTAAACCTTTTGTTCAGTATTCATGAGGGAAGCGTCTACTATAGCTCATATGTATTTACAATTATAAACATTTTGTCTCCTACGTACCCTAAGATTGGAAGTATTCCAACTCACACATCAAGTCCACAAGGTATTTATAACTCACTTTTTAAGTCTTAATCACGATTAGAAATCTTATTTAAGGGATACGACTGACTACCTACGTTTTTCATCCACACAATGTCCGCTCCAGCTACTTTTATTATCCAACACGTGTAATACATTTAGCCCTAATTCAATTCGGTTTTCTTCGCAAAGTTATTCTGGTGATTGAGGTATGTTTCCGCAACATGAATTCCAACATAAATACTTCATCAAAGTTTGGTCATACAGCCGCAGGTCACTAATAAGCTTACAACATCATGCGGTAAACTTGGCAACTCCTGATTGGTTTGGAACTTCGCAGCAACCACCTGCCGCGTGACCCCCGGGGTCACCACTTATAACTTTAATTGGAAAATTAATGCTCGGTCAGTTTAGGCGCATGCCCTTATGGAATTCTTTTGTTCGTTGATGCAAACATGTGTTAGTCGTACATATTGTAACTGCTAGTAATTTTCAATTGTATTCGATTTAATAATGTGTAGCTAAATGTTTAATTAAATATTTATCTATTTTCTTAAATCACTAAATAAAAGTGTTCTCATTCTTCTTCCTTTCTTTTCGTTTCAAGTTGTTCTCCTTTTTTGTTTCATGTAATATTTTATTTAATTCCCTACACGAGACCTTCTTTTTTACGCATGTACATTTAGTATCATATTTGTCCTATGTTTAGTATATTATATTATGTTGCAAAGACAGTGCTTTTGCTTTTGACTGCCTCGTTGATCTTACCTTTAAATTGAAGCACCTTTAGATGTAATATTTTGATTGATTATTTAATTGAGGTAATTAATTACCTATTGTAGTCAGTCTGCTCAGTAGCAGTAAAAATAAAAAATCATACAATTATTAATAAAGAAATTAAGTAAAGAAAGGCATACAAATTTTTAAAAATTCATTAAATATAAAATTTTAAGCGAGTATATAACAAAGCTTTCAATTTCTAATTTGAACGTTTCTTAATTTTTTTTTTAAATATTCCGTACCTATGCCTTCTAAGAAAAATGCCATCAACACTCTTTTTATCGTTGACTACAATACACTGTTAATCGCGAGTCTCTTTCCAGAATGAGAAGGCTTAGACCGTAGTTTACCACACAGTGGACATACGAATACGAACAAAATAATAGTGAATGATGATACAGAGGGAAAAAAACAACCGTTTTGTTATGAAACTCATCCTCAAACGAACTTGAGTCTATTTTAACATAAAGTCATCCATCAAAAGAGACGCGTACTTACACAAGAATTTCGAGTGTATACATACAACAATAACGTTTTGTTTGCGTGCACGGCTCGGTGCCAAGAACTTTAACATATTTGTAGATCTAAATGATTGAGGAACATTATGTAATTTTAATTTACCTCGCTTTGTACGTGACCTGGATTTCATTTTAATATTTATTTGCCTTTTAATATATTGTACGTATTATTCTAGAAATGTAGAAGATACGAAAGACGATTGCCTGAAAGCGTTTACTTTGGAAACGCATTCTATCTTCAAAGTCCCAAATGAAATAGATGTGACAATATCCATGTATGTATAATATATGTACATAATATGTTATGCACTCGTACCTTTTTTTTCGACGGGGAAACCTTCAACGGTATCCTGGAAGAGATACCGGCTTATGTGGGGCGTGGTAAAGCCCTTAGTGGTCTTCCTCTACGCTAATACGAGGGTTCCGGGATCTCCGAAGTAACGAGACATACTCGTATGGTCTCCTCCCATGTCTTCCGGTTCTGCGGCCACATACATTGTCTTCCTTCCCGGGATCGCTGGCTTAACGGCTTGAGCTCCCACGGTAATCGCTCGCGATCCAGTAAGTCGCCTTTTGATCGCCTTTTACGACCGGCAGGAGATACCGTAGTTAGTATTCTTTTATCAAATTACAGGGAAAATATGTTGTACTCGTGCCTTAGCTGTTTCTGAACTAAATATCATTAACTGTTCTATTCTTAAAACTTTCTGTGTCGCTCTCAAAAGTCCGTGCTTCTAAGTATCCACTTGGACGTACTGGATGTTCCTCTGCTACTCGCTGTATTAACAAAGGAATTGGCATAAACTCCAATTATCTGCGCGTAGGACAAGACTATTCTTTAAGATGTAACTTTAATACTTTTTTATAATTACGTTCCTCAAAGGATAGGCAGATAGCATTACATAAAATTTTTGTTATAAAAACTATTATAGTGATTTTTCTTAATCATGTTCAAAAATTTATTTTTTTCCTAAATTTCTTGTAGACGTACTCTTTAGCTTATAAAGTTAGCACGATATAATATCTCACAATAAGTTCTTTTAAACGAGGATTTATAAAGGGATTGCTGCAGAGCATCGATCAATATCCGCAGTGTCAAGAATTCAAAGGTGGTATATTTCTCTTGGAAAATCTTTTATGCTTTATGGTACCTACTTACTTTAAATGCAATCTATCTCACGTTGAGCGGTTCCTGGACTCTACTGATATTTTCGCTTCGCTTCGTCGTTCGTTAAGGTATTATCTGAAGCTAATAATAAATGGATTAGTGGTTTTCAGACTTCAAAAAGACTGTGTTGACGTTTATTAGGTTATAAACGTGATATCATATAGGTATATACATATATAAAATCTGTATCTCCTCAAAAAGGTAGGTGGAAAATTGTAGTATATTCCGTTGTTTTATCATTTACGCTTACATCCCACCATAGAATAGGGGGTGAGCCTATTGCCGCACACCAGGCACAAGTCCAGAATTTTGAGCGACTACTGATCATTTTAATTTAGAAAAACATAGTGTGTTGAGTTACAAATGTTTGAAATAAGGTAAAAATACTTAGAATTCGATTTAAATATCACAGATGATTCTCTGTCTAGAGTCTCAATTTACAAGCATTACCAAAAGACCTAATTTTGCAGCTAAACAGCACAAAATTAAAATATAGCAGCGTTACTGCGTGATAGGGTAAACAACATAAAAATAACCCGTAATAAATGGGGAGTTTTAAAATAATGGCAACACATTACACGTACATCAGGGAATTGGCAGCATAAACAGCGTTCAATATGTAAATTGTATCAAGTGACAGTCCATTCCCGTTATTAAATTATTCGCGGCTAAATGACATTAAGTACAGGAGCGCGGAAAGTGGAAAGAAACATCGTAATGATGAAACTTGTTCAAAATTAAATTCGTTACAAATTAAATTTTATATTTATTTATATATACGTATATTATGTATCAATTTGTGACATTTAATTATTGTACATTTATTGAATATGATTGATAGTGTTATTAATCAATTGACAGTATTTTGTGAAGGGAATATGGTGATCTAGTAACTTGAGGACACAATATTGTTTACCTATATACGATTGTAAAATGAAAATGTTGCAGGACGAACTTTTGGAATTATATGTACAAACGAAAATCATGATTAGTTCGGCTTCTTGCAATTTTAACTTTTTTAACGTGACATTTTAGTGAGAACGCCGAACAATTATATCATTGTTAGTTCATACATTCTTCGTATTTATTTAAATCATTCAGTATCTACATAATAATTATTGCAACTCGTAGCACCCGAAAAAGGCGCCATTTTGATGCAAATTTTACAACTTACGAATTCTAATTTCCGTTACGAATGCAATAAGATATGAATGAATTAGAATTTCAGTTCACGCAAGTTTCAAGTTATTTCGTATGCAGAGGATGGAGTGTTCGCGGGAGCCTGTCACATTGTCTACGTAGGATGGCGTTTTATACATTAAGAGTATTATGTGTCTTTTTATGACACTTGTACCAACTGTACAGAGATTATGTGTCCTAATGTAACAATGACAATTTAATTGTTCGTTAAGTTACGGTTAAAATGAGTTAATGTAGTAATGACGCTCAATTAATGGGTAAAGAGGTGGTGACTCGGCTTCGTTTCATTTAGTGACCTTCATCGCACTGTTTTAATTTGATGCTCCTCCCGGACCACTTAGACCAGCGTAAGCAATATACGTAAGTTGTAACAGCTCATGACTAGACGTATTGTAAAAATGTTACATTCGATTATTTTACTGTCTTTTAGGTGAAAGCGCATTTTAAATTTATTTTAATTATTTGTGTATGGGTGTGTGTGTGTGTGTGTGCGCGCGCATGTGTTGCTAGAAGTTATATAACAAGCGTTGCTAAATTTAAACTTAATGTATCTATCAGTGTAGATAGTGTACTTATTACTAAACTGTATGTATGTACATACTTTTTACTACCCGTATAATGATTTTATATATAGGTTCTTAATTGCTTATCTAAAGATATATATAAAAAAGCAGATCAGTTTTCGTAAGTGCAAAAATGAAAGGTTTGTCCATGTTGACGATGAGTCATGTTTCACCATTTCATATAAAAATGTTAAAGAAACATTTTAAATGCATTATTAATTTACCGATTTTGGCATGAATGCATGTTATAAGCTAGAGACATTCATAATGCCTCTTGACATTTCATTTTCAATTTCACGTGTAATGTAATATTTTCATACAGTGTATTTCTCGCACGGATTTATACAATTTAATGTAATTACTTTTCCTCTTTTTAATTTTGTTTGTATGATTTTTATCTCGCATGCAATGTAATACGAGAAGAGATTGCTTAAAATGAACACGAGTGTTGTAGTCTGTTCTGTTTAAGCGTTGAAAAAATAAAAAGCCAAATTGAACGGCCATCGTCGGTTCAATTTCACTCTCATTTGACGAATAAACATAATTCACAGTAGGAGCATTCAGCGTCACCCCGGGTAATAGGAAATAAAGAAAATGAAGAGCCCCATGGCTTGTTTACACCGCGAACGTCGAACGATAAACGAATGAAGCGATGCTTGAGTGAAAACAAGCTTACTAAGTAGGTCATTTTGAGTCTCTACACTTTTATCATTCCACTGTTGGAACATAGATCTCCTCTCACAACGATAAACTTAAGGCAACAGTGTGCCACGCTGGTCAAATGACATGTGCCAGGCTTCAGGAGCCTTAGAGATTTTTTTTTAAACTTGAAAGTGTACAGATTTCCTCACGATGCTTCTCTTTACCGTTATAGTAATAATATTTAATCATAAACAGTAAACGGATTGATTATGATGATAATTGATGACTAGAAGGCATTGACTGGCCGATACAGTAGTATGTAGTTCAAACGTATCCTGCTCTTAGAGAAATCTGGGATCTTAGAGAAGATCTAGATCTGTACCCGGTGTGTGGCAATAGGCTCACCACCTATTCCATAGGACGTAAACGTAACTGGTGAAACGTGGGAACGTACTACACTCCTCTGTCTACAACTTCGGTGATTACAGGCGTGATGCTACGTTTTTTTTTCTGTCTATCTCGCTCTTCCTTTTTATCAGTTATAGCGTAACAGAGAGACAAGTACCTAACTAATAAGATGTATTCAGAGTATTCAGACGTAAAGTAAGTTTTATTGCGTTATTATGCCGGTCTGTATATCTTTACAACGCAGAACATTTTATGCATTTCAGTCGCTTATATTTACAGAGCAATTGTTCGTTTGTGCTGGAATAATATAATCGGAATGTCCGAGGGGGCGCTAGATGATTTTATATTGAAATATGTATGTCCATGTAAAGATGTACGACACGACAGATACGAAACGAATATTAATGTTGGTTATGATCGAAATACTTATTTTCTTGACTGTTTTAAGCCCATTTTGCTTTCTTTTTCCTCGCTTTTATAATCACTGTCCACTCCTAAGTTATATATTATATACTTTGTACACATATATAATGTTTGTGTGTTTAGATGTATATCTTGAGACATATCCATCGCAATTCATACCCCATTTACTCCATTACCAGTCGGTTACTACAGGGATAATGGCCCGTGTTCAATGTACGGAAGAAATGTTTACAAATACCAGCAATAAATCGTTTCCCTGGCCACGCCATATCCATTTCGTACGGCGAATGTGTCGATCTCGGCCGGTCTGTGACAAATTACTCTTCATAGATCGACGATTCATTGGTACGACATATTGAATAATTGTATTAAAATACATACGTTTCAGTGTGAAATATTTTGAAGTGAATATTTTGATGTATAACAGTATTACCGTTAAATGTCTCGTGAGTACACACACATGATTATATATATACCGGTTTAACTCACGTATGTTTTTTCGGGACGGTAGCTGTCTAGCTTCGGACTTATATGAAGTCTTCATCGTGAGCTCATCATGAGGCGGGGGTCCGCAGCTACCTCGCTGCAATTGCCGCAGCTCACGATGAAGGACGTCTATATAATCATGTGCAGAACAGTGTTCCATAGACTTTACAAATCAAAATATTCCAAGAACTACGCGTCCCAGGTACTCAATTGTTACTAATAAACTGACAAGAGAAGTTACGATGGTGAACGAGAATATAAAACAAACAGATTGATACATTCAAGTAGGAAAGTCAAATTAACTTTTTTTAATATTCGAATCATAGGTACATAATTACTTATGGTGTGACAGATGACGTAAATCACTATGAGCCAATCAGTGCGACTGTAGCCATTTGTGTTGATTGATTGAGCAAATAATTCATTCAACGCAATAATTGGTATATTATTGTACAGTCAAATTGTAAATTATATCGCTATTGTAAGGTTATTATTTGGATTGTTTAATGCAATTAACAATTGATTATAGGAATTGTGTAATTAACGTATTCAATTAATCCAATACGCTTAAAATGTAACGAATATGTAAATAAATGATGGTAGTTATTTATGTTATTTTATGTACCTATCTCGTACACTTAAAAAGGATACAAATACTGTACACTAGCCTCTAAATAAAATAGTGGTATTATTTGAAAATGGGAATTTATGTCAAATTTAGAATAAAAGGTTGTTAAAATGCTGCTTTCTATTTTAATTTATTGGTAAAAAATTTACCCCGCAATTGAATTGAATGTCCTATTTCAGACATTCTCATAAGTATACTCCTAATATGTTTATCGAAGCAGATATTTTCTGTATATTAAAAAAAAAAAATTATGTGAATCACGATACCTACTTCGAAACAGCAGCCATTTTAGATTGTATTGTAATGAAAAGAAGCATTACGTTGCTGTGTAATATATTATCTATATGTGAAATGAATGACGGACTATAAAATATCAAGACATCGTAAGTAATATTACTCAACCAAAATATAGGTAGGTACAATACAGTTGCGGTGCCTGGAATTGTTAAAGTAGTAAAGTGACTTCCTTTTTTATTTTGTCTCCTTAATAACATTTTCTTGAATGAGTGCCTATTTACATTAAAAGTTTTCTCTTAAAACTTTTAATGCTCAGACACAGTTGTCCCTTTTACGCTGTCACTTTGCAGTACTTTCTTGAAGACATACAAATGCACAAAATTAAAGTTATTTGTATTTCTGTCTATTTTACGCGTATTATAATATCTTCTGCGTAATGCATTAAATTGTAACGTTATTCATTACGTTTTGCAATTAATAATGCAGAATTATTAAAGAATTAATTTAAACGTTATTTAAATTATAAAAATAGTTTATTGCAGTTGAAAAACCGGTAGCAAAGACAGACTTTATTTCTGACAGACAGATAAAGAAAGGGGGCGACATCAATGCCCTCCGTGCAAAAAGAGAACTATTTTTTGGGTGCGTTCCATTACACTAACAATTATATGTATTATAAATAAATCGCAACAATTCATATAAATTTCTCTCTATTGAGTCTAGGTATATCCGAAAGGAGATGAAGCACGACGAAAATTTTATACAGAAGCTTTTCAGGGTGATCCAAAACGTTTATTCCGAGTCGTATCTTCACAAAACCGAAGTTTTTCATTTGTATATCGCGTTGGAATGTTATAGTTGAAGTAGCCGAAACACCTCAAAATAAAAGCTTGGGCACGTTCAAACGGCGTTCATATTGTTTTGGAATTTTGGCCCGAAATGTTTCCGAACAATAACTTCTAAATTATTTGCGAAAATTCGTAACACAGCTGTGGTGATTGTATCGTGGAAACGATTAATATTTCGTTATCGTACGATTTTGCAGTTATTGTACAAATTAAATT
>DWME01010576.1:0-10128 GCA_018244795.1 Parelbella ahira ahira
CATTATTACTAACGTGTTATAGGATAGTTTCATTTATATTTCAATTTCATTTAATTTCATTTAAATTTCAAAATCAATTAGATATCATTTGCTACAATTGAATATATCACGTTGACAGTACATAGTAGGTACCTATATATATATAGTGTAATATTTTTATTTGCTACAATACAACATATCCCGTTAACAGCACATCTCTATCCTCCTGCAGTTCAACCCAAACTATTTTAATTGCTACAATTTACAAAAGCCTATTGATAGAAACGAATGGGAGCGGATAACACAAAAACCAAAACAATATTTGCTGCGGTTTGCAGCAAAAACGTACGTAAATGTTATCGCAAACTATTAAACTGTGCAAGTCAAAGATAACATAACTGCACTATGCAGTAATTGTATAGTGCAAATTTCGGCTGCAACTCATTAAAACACACGGGTCTGTATTCGCGACGGTTAAACTATTCTTGCAGAATAAAGTAGTGTGCTATAAATTGAAAAGACAGCATCCCCTAAGGACATTTGTATCACCAATGGTTGATTCATTAAAGACAGTAGCGTAACAAAAACCTACCCTTGTTTCAAGAGAAAACAGACGCCGGTAGGTTCTACTCCTTGACCGTTCGGACTCTTTAGCACCTGGTAAAGGAAAACCTCACTGAACTCACCACTATAAGCCAGTGTACGCGACGAGATGTGGGGTTACCTACATGTGGGCTACTCCACATCTCCGTAGACTTAATCCTTCTAGGCCGTCGTAAGCCTCATTGTGACCGCGCTTAGTGGTGAGGAGATGTGAAAGCAACACGTGATAGCTAAAGAATTTAGCTTTTAGCGTCCATATAAGATTCTGATAAGATTTGCTATAAATTGAACCTCTGATATATGAACGACATGTGACATATTTGTAAGAGCGCTTGTATATTATTTTAATAAAGTAATTGCTAATATAAAAACTCATGTTAGCGATCATAAATATCGGATATTATTATCCGACAAGTTATCTCGGAGTTCAAAGTTCAACGACAAATATCAAAAACAAAGCGTTTGTAATAAACTGGTTGTACCGTTGGCAAAAAAATATGAAAAAAAAATAATTTTGTTTTAACGAATTCTCGGACTACGTCGAAAACAAATCGCACATTTCACAGACGGCAAATTACCGTGGGCCACGAAATTACCACTCATTATTAGGGTAATTCAAACGGCGTTACCGCCGGTACCCTCGCACGCTCGCGGCAAAGGCGTTTAAAACAGTTTAAGCACGTATTGTGAGAAATTTTAAATGCTTTTATTGCTTATGTACGTGGTTGTCCTCTCTATGTAATATAGAAATACCACGTTTATTCATCATTGAATTATATGAAAGAGAAAAGACAAACTTTTATCTGCACTGATGTATGTAAATACTGTAAAGGAACATTCAGATCAATCGATATTAAAACGCTTATGACCTACAAGTTTTAGATATTCATAAATAAATATAATTATTTTACATGAGATATTTACTCGTAGATTAATGTTCATTTATTCGTTTATCATTTTGCGAGTACATTACTTGAGCACAAGCATAAAACTGCAAATCAAATACCCAATGTCGCACATATGTAGGATGTATATGTACATATGTATATCAAAATATAGTTTCACCGAGGTGTACAAGTACCTTAAATTTCAATTGAAAGCCTTCCTCGTAATTGATTTTACGTTTTAAATATCTAAAACCTGAATCGACATAAATCTCTCAGTTCAAGGACCATCGCCCACAAAATAGCCGTGAACACAACTTGATATATTTCGTCGACAGATCTAACCAACCGCAATGAAAGCAAAATTACGTAACTAAATTAATGAACAATGAAGATATATTTTAAAGATTCGTTTCCCAGAATTGAGAATTTGAAAACGAATTTCAAGCTACAACTTACTTAAATAGCAAAGTTTAATCGTATTAACAAGACTAGTTTAGCCCTACGGTTTCACCAAAACAGTATAATATTTTTAATGCCTTAAATTATTCTAATAATATTACAGGGTAGGTTTCAAAGAGGCTGTCTATAAGTTGTTACACTTAGAACTTTCAAATGATGAATTATCATCCCGTATTTTAACCCGTACATATTAATTTCTTATAAAAGAGTGTCACTTTTTTATTTCCGACTTTAAATTTAAATACATTCCTTTTTATATTTTACAATTTACTAACATTGTTTTGTGCTTTGTGGAACTTAAATCCTCTATTTCAATTCTTTTGGGGACGAACCTCCAAAATGTCCTTAGAGCTCATTGATATTACATAAATAACCGTACGAAAACCCAATTATAAAACTCTATGTGCATTGGGCAATGAAGGCCCTAAATAATGATCAGTTAACATAATATAATTGAGTATCGTAATTTAACATTTAATGCCTAACTACCTGTAATAAATAAATGCGATAAGAAAAAGGTAAAATTCTATAGAATACCAAAACTTAAACTGAATCCCGGAACGCTATCAATAAATTTATTATCAGATATAAAACGCCATTTGGGTCGACCCTTCCAGTATATACAGAGTTTACCTAAGCTATTTTATTTAAAAGAGTAGTAAGTGATTTAGCAGTAGTAACGAGTTGCCAACACCACCCGTAGATATTTTAGACCGACATAGAATAAGGCTATAGAAACAAGATTGATAACGTCAATTACAATTACTTAGTATAAGACTTAACAAGTCTATTAGGTATCAGTAGGTGCTAAGTACTAATGACTAGAAAACATAGTTCCAAATAGGAGTCAGTGCTAAGTGATATTATTATTATGAAATAAATAAAGAAAGTATTTTAATAGACTTCCATCAAAATCGGTTTATTCACTTAACAAGCAATTCCTCAATCGCTTGATCCATCATCACCCGCAGTGTGATTAGACGCTTAATAGAAACTTGTATGAGAAAATTGAGTCTGGCTTTCCACAGTCAGCTATTTATTTTTGCCATAGCCTTTGTACCGGTTAATTAACTTTCCAGATCTTAATCCTGGATTAAAACAAACCTGCCCTCGGCCACCGGCCCTCATAACTAAACAAACGAATTTAATGAGTATTATCTTGGAATTTATAGATTATTGCGTCTGCAGAGTTTCGCTCTTAAAATATTTCACTTAGTTTCAAAGGAAGAATAGAAAAATGGTAAATGGTGAAAGATATTTTTATTCGCGTTTCGCTAGTTTTTCATAAGTACTGAAATGTGGTTTGGTTTAATTTTTTTTATACTTTTATTTTAAAACCTCCATGTCTGAGAGCTTTTTATGTTTTTCTCGGTATTTTTTAAGAGCAAACAGCCTTGCCATCCCCATAGTTTAACTTAAAATGTATTCAAAATGCGAGAGTAGTGGAAGAATTGAAGGAATAAAATATTTTGATAATAAATGCCCAAAAAAAATAGGTTGTAACCTATGACCTGTTCGTCTACGGAAGCAGCGTATCCCCAACCCGCATGCCCAGCGTGGGGATTATGGGCAAAAACTAGTCAAGGGAAGCCCATGCAGTGGATTTAGAGAAGCTGATGATGATTTAATTATAATTGTAAATTGTGAAACGTAGACTTGTAGAGCACGTATCAAAGTATAGTATAAAATTGTAGGAAATAGAGGTTTAAGAGAAATAGTCAAATTATAAACCCAACAAGTATATAGGACCCTTGATGAGTCCATTCCAGTTCATAACGATCTCCAACGACCTCATACAGAACTGAAATATAATGGTACTATTAATTAAAGAGTTAGAGACATTAAGTCTGATGACTAAGCTAAGAACATCTGCTCACCAAAACCCTCAAACTTGTACAGGCACTTCTGTGTAAGTCATAAAAGTAAAATCAACTTTCAACTGAATATAGTCTCAGCACTAAAAGGTTCTATACCTTAATGGACTTCAAACAACTCTTTTTATTTTTTCCGAGAGCTAGATACACGAGCACGAGCCGCAAAATTTTACACTTTGACTGTGAAATTTAGTGGAAAAAAAAGTTTTTTCATTAAAATGTTTCAGTTACATACTGTGACATTTTAAAAAAATTACCGACGTTTTAAAAGGTTGACTTAATTAAACATTGGAAAATGCGGATGATCACGTTCAAGAATGTTTAAATGAAATGACTATTAAACAATGAAGTTTCTATTGACCATAATCGAAAATAGCTAGTAAAATGTTGGGACGTGGGAAATATTGGGAATTTTACAAAATAAATATGGAACAACTGCTGGCTTCATTGTCCACGAGAGATTGGACGCTTTCAGTTCCCTTTGTAGTTTAATGAAAGTGGACACAATGAGGTGACGGCAGCACAAGCGGAAAGTTCTTAAACAGTTAGGAGAATTTTTTGTCTGAATAACGAAATCTCACTTATTCGCTTGGGATAAATGGATAAAAATTTCAATAGTAAAAGCTGAATAGATGTTTATTCGGACTATTAAGGACTAGATTAAGATGTACTTTATGATCTATTGGGTTTGAGTGTTCTAAATTATGTATAATATCGACGATTGGCCGACATTTCCTTTTACTATAAAGGACCACAGTGGTCATATCACTCAACTAACTGATTATCTGTACATAGTATACATACACATTTACTGTTAAAAATGCACTCGATGTGTATTTTTAGTCACTTTATTGCAATAAACGAACACAAAGCAATGACGTCAGAACAAAAGCATGAATCTGTTGCAGCTAAGAACACTTTCATAACTGAACAATATCTGCAAGGAACGAAATAACATGAAGTAAAATTGCAGAAGAATTATTTTTACGCATCGTAGAGAACAGAAGAAACCACCTAGCTTAAGCAGAAAATGTCAAACCTTTAAATTGTTAAAGGTATACCTTAAAAGTAATATCAGTTTGAGTTAGTTCACGATATAAAATGGAATAATTATGCTGTTCAATAACAGATTCCAATTGTTTATTTTTATCCAATAACTTGGCTACGTTTCCAATAACTGCCTATAGTCGAACCGGCTCAGGGTCAAGACTTGTCCTAAATAAACTTCCAAAGCAAACTCTAGCGTTATCCATACACTAGTGAAACTCTTAGAGTTATGCTTGTAAATAGTTCAGAAACGAATCTAGATTTTAAAGATATGACAGATGAAAATGTTCAAAAAACTATTCCAGATTTTAAAAATGTTTCACATAAATAAACCACAAACAGTATTTGGATACTCATTCGTGTATTAATTATACAATACGATAAACCTCGAAGTAAAACAATTTTTGTTCATTATACGCTAGAAATAGTATGACACAAAGAAAATATACTATATAAAATAAAACAGTTGTACCTACCCAGTACAATTTCATTTTGAAATAAGAATTAATATCACTAATAATACCGCTCATTTGTGTGGGTAGAAGATAAAACATAAATGTATACATTTATAAAGTTAAAATATAAATGTACACATTGTAAAAAATATTTAATTATTCCAGTATTATAAAAATATTTACATGAAACCTATCAGTTTTTTCAAAGACGACTTATTTACAGGATCGTTTCTGAAGAGAAGTTTCTAGTTAAACAAGCTGGTGTAACAAATGAATCATTTTTTTTTAAAATAATATGCTCATCAATAGACCTATGTCCAGCGGTGAACTGGTGTAGACTGGGGATAACAACGATAATATATCATAGATGATCAACCACTTAAACTGATGAAATTTAAATAAAATATTATAAAAATACGATACTGCAAAGTCGCAGGCTAAGAGCTAGCAAGGAATGGCTAAATAGTATAAAAAGGAGTAAGTCCTCTGCCATTTACGCAAATGTCTAAACAACAGAATCCAGGCAACTCGTGTTTTAAAATTAATTTTAGCCAAACTTTTACTAAAACACAGACAACGTTTGAGTAGTACACAGAAAGTTATATAAAAGTACAGTGGCACTCAAAGTTTTTATTTTTTATGTACAGTTGGTGCGTGTATGAAGTTTTATTGAAATGTATCTTAAGGTGAGTTTTCACCAAACAAAGCTATGTAGCATCGTCGACTACACGCGAAGTGTTGATCAATTCACATGGTAGATTTTTAAATACGTAAAATCGTATTTCATGGAAAGCCTAGTTAAAATTGCTCAATAAACAAATACTGGGCCAACATCTGGGGTTTTAGAGTTACATTCAGACTCACAACGAATTCAGATGAGAGGTCAGCAATAAAATCCTTATAATGATGAAAGTTCAATAGTAGTTTGGGTAAAATACTAAAAATGTTTTTCGGTTCGAGCATTCTTGGAAAACTTACCGTCCGCAGACAGTTGATCATTGAATAATGTTTTTTTTATTCAACTGCAAGATATTCATTGAACTTTTCGCACACAGTGTAGAGAGTTTTTTACAGCTACGACGCACTGAATTACAGTATAATGTGCTAAAATTTATCATATAAAATATGAAACGTGTTTGTCCGAAGAAATGATTTAATGAAGATCTAACATAAACTCAGCCTATTTGTGTTAATAATTTAAAGGTCACGGCTTCCATTAATGTGTACATTACATAACAAATAAACAAACAGTGAAATTTCGTAGGCGTTGAAGTACCTACCGTAACTGTTTGTTTCTATTTTGAGCATAAATTTCCTGTGGGAAGAAACGCTTAATTGACAGATGAATGTTTATTTCTGTTATAAAAACATTTTCATGGAATCTATATATGTGTGGATGTTGTATACTTATAAAGAGGTTCAGTACTTGTATGTGTTGAAATAATAATTGAATTATTTATGTCTATGACAGCCTCGTTGACCTAGTGGTTGCAAGCGCTACTAATGATAGAAAGGTCCTGGGTTTAATTACCGGATCGAACACTATAAGGTTTTTTAACTTAAAATTCGCTATATGGGCTTAAAATCGGAATATATGGCATATTTATGGCAATACGCTCGCCTCCTATTTTTTAGTGGGAAGTAAACGTTACTGCCAAAACGTGGGAATGAATTATACTCCTCTGCCTACCTCTTCGGGGATTACAGGAATTATGTTAAGTTTTTATTGATATCACAAAATAGGTCCAGCATTTTAATAATGTTTATTACTCACAATACCAGATCTTTCGATTTTATGCAGCCAGTATCTTGTATATATGTATGTCCACGTGCAGGGCATTATTAGCACCCGGCTCTGAAATAACTGATATAATGTATGTATCTTATTGTAGTCAAGGGGTTGGTTCTAGTTTCGATTACAATAAGAAAGCTAGATATGAATATTACCTAACTAATTCAAAAATTTTGTTGCTATTTCATAATTAATTAATGCTTTAATTTAAATACTCATTCAATAAAAATATATGAAAACAATGCATGTAACTAATAAATTAGAAAACAGATATTTTTGTACAAGCAAAATAAACTTAATCAATGTAATTTTCTTTATTTGCTTAAGCCGTGACGAAATATAATCACTTAATATTTAAATATATTAAGTATAATAATATATTGTATTAAATAGCAAAACACAAAATACCGGTATATCTGTGCGAACAATATTTCAAGAGCGAAACAAAGAAGCTCTTGAGCACATCTACCCGTGACGTCGCAACCCCCTAGCTTATTACAGAAACACTCGGGAGCAGTCGTGAGCTGGTCGAGTACGATTGTGGAGCAAACGTCAGGGAATTAAATGCTATAGACGTTTGTAGTTCGAGTGGCGGTAATTAGGCCAACAACGGCTATGAAAGGAGCGCATTAAATTACGCATGCCTTATTACCCTCCCGCGGTCTAGCCTTGACATTTTTCTTTATGAAATTAGCACTTCAAGAAATGTGACCTAATACTTCATGCATTTCACGTATGAAGCCGTCTTAGCTGCGGCGCTCTTGTGAAACGCGAACGGTCCGTAAAATTAGGGAACGCTGAGCGCTGCCTGAACTTGGAGAGGTCACTTGCGACAATTAACTGGCGCGTACGTGCTTCAGAGAGCACATCGAGGAGTCGAGTCGATTATAACAATGAATCAAACTACTCTGAAGACGCCTACAAAAGGGACGGTTAGACAACGTTCAAGTCGACTGCTGTTTGCGTGTAGAAAGTTGGACAAAGAGACTGGATGATCGCTAAGAGAATAATTTTAAGCCAACTCTAAAAATTTGGCAGATTATAGAAACGCTATGAGGTCTTATCATTAAAAGCCCGTGTAACAAAGGTCTGACAGCAAACATTGTTACAAGGTTACACAATCTCTAACAAAAAGTCATCATCTCAGCCTTTTCAATCCAGATTCCTTCATATATGCTATTCATACTAAGTCTATTACCATCTATCATGTACATTCTGCAACTCATAAGAATCGATAATTGTACATACAAAACATCCCCGACACCGGAGCAACAAAGCAAAAAAACAAGACAAAAAAGGCAAATGTTTCTTATGAAGCATTTTGCAATTGAAGGACTATATAAGAACAGTTGCTTTCGTTTAAGCGTTCTTCGGAGATCAAGCGCGGACGAACAAAGATAGCACACGCTTCCACGCATCTGCTGTTACCTGGAAATAGCTTGTGAAACGTGTGAATGTACAAAAGTGATATAAAAACGTACGATTCAGCCTCATTGTCGGTACAACGGCACTTCAATATGAGTTGTAGTTTATTCATAATTAGACGTAAGATTAAGAATCACCCTATGATCATTTTACATGAACATTTTACTATTAAATTCCAAGCGATGGCTTATAATGATATTGAGATTGATTGATATTATCATTGATAATGATATAAACATAGCATTTTTACATTTTATCATTGAGTACGATATGCTCAGAGGTTGTTTTATCAAACCAAATGCAACAAATGTTACTAAGCTTCTAAAGTTTAAACCGTCTGACAAATTGAATTTGAGAAGTTAGTGAACATGGCAGACGGGTCCGGCGAAATTATTCCAAATCGTTACAAACCATGGAACGTCGACTTTGGCAACTGGAAATTGTCTTTACCAATAAACTACGCAGTTTTTAAAATTCGGTCTGGAATATTCTACAACCAGTTCTCGAATTAAGATATTCGAGCTTAAGGAAAAAAAATGAATGGTGGTCCATAAAATATTAGGTAATAATTATTTTGTAAATACGATTTTGTTGCATATTAGTAAGACTATGTATAAATAATTGTACTTGAATTTAACTGCATAGAAAATACTGTATATCTCAGTATACGAGTATATGGGACATTGACAACTATTGATATACTCATCGGTATATCAAATTATGATTAATTGTTTAATATTCTCTATTAACTTCTAAAACCCCTGACTTTCGACAACCATAAATTGTTTTTTATGTTTTGTAAAATTAATGTCCCAATATTTTGCAACTCCCAATGAGTTGCATATCGATCGTTGCAATGAAATGAAATCGAATCTGAATCGAGTTCCTGTTGTAGACGCCATAAAATACTGCAGTGGCGCCATTTAATTCGAAGACGCCGAATTTATGATTCATCTTTGCTGTCCAATTTAGACAGATAAGTAAATATTGATAAAGTTTCCCGTTCCATCTAGTTACATTCAGCTCAGCCATCCCGTTCCGAACTTCGTTCGAACGATAAGTTCTATAATTGTCCTAACAAACTTCAAAGCGCCAGTGATCCGAAAATCGAATCGGGATATATGAGGTAATTATTTTAATCAACTTTACGCTGACCCCTTTATAATAGAAGGTTAATATTATTATGTGTACCACAGAGTGTTTGAGCAGAGGTCTCGTACTAATACAACGTTAATTGCTGTACCAAGTTGGGTGATTTGAGAATGCCTTGCTGTTAATATCTCTAAAAAGTGATTTGAATCACTCAAACGTTTTACTATCGATTTTATTCTATTGCTTCCCTTATCATCGATTATTCCGCGATTATATACATTTAGTATATAAACAGGTTTGTCTTCCAGTCTATAAACAGTATATATTTAAGGAGTTTGTCTTCCAGTCTCCACATGTTCTATGTGTGTGTATGTGTAGCTCATCATCCATGTGCCATCTGATTTTTATTATGATTACTGACTGCTTCTTCGGTCGAGTGGTTGCAAGCGCAACTGCCGTTCGGGAAGTCCTAGGTTCAAATCCCGGGTCGGGTACTATTGGATTATTCTCATTTA
>DWME01010577.1:0-10126 GCA_018244795.1 Parelbella ahira ahira
TAATTATAAACTTTAATTTTTTGGCAAAAATTAAAGTTTATAATTACCAAATAAAAAATAGGGTTTGATCGTAGAGGGGTGAAAAATTCAGATTAATATAAAATTTTTTATTCTAAGTCATGAAAAATAAAAAAAAAATTCTTGCAAAAAAATTTAAAGTTTTTAATTAACAAATAAAAAATTAGGGTTGATCGTAGAAGATTAAAAATTTAGGGCTGTATGTATTTTTGTATGCGGTATCATAAAAAAAAATAAAAACAAAAATGTTGTCTGAAAACTAAAAAAAAAATTTATGGGGTGGACCACCCTTAACATTTAGGGGGATGAGAAATAGATGTCGTCGGATTCTCAGACCTATCCAATATGCACACAAAATTTCATGAGAATCGGTCTAGCCGTTTCGGAGGGGTTCAATCACACACCCCGTGACATGAGAATTTTATATATAAGATAATAGTAAAATCATTGTGTTAATTTCAAGTCCATACAATTATTTATGTATCCTCATGTGTGATAGATAATATGTAGATAAATAAATAGATAAATCTTAACAAAATCGATAAATATGAAGTTGAGAAATTAATAATTTAATACATGTTAAAAAAATTAATTGAAATGTAATAATAAGGTTGACATGAAATTATGATAGATCATAGTAATAGCAGTTTGTAAATATGTCATACATTCTCTTAGCTGTAATAATATCATAATTTGATTGTTTTAAAAACTGATTCATATTCAGGAAAAGATGGTACAAGAGCATTAGTGACAGGCAACTTCAAAGACGAAAGTGATGAAAAGGACCATATATTGAATTTGAGATGCAAGGATTTGTTTACTATTTTAGACTGGCGGAAAACTTTTGCCCAAAGCTATCCTGGTGTTGGTATGTAAATTTCTTATCTATAAAATAATAACAGTTTGAAACCATCACCAAACCATAAGCTGTATATACATTCAAAATAGTATACAAACATTTGTATACTATTTTGAAAAACCTTTAACGCTTGTGCTTATATAAGGCAATATTTCAAAAATAATGCTGCAGTCATAACTCACCTATCGTAAATAGCCTTTTGCTGGAGTGTGAACACAGAGTAACATCTGTATGTTTAACATGTTGACCTGCAGGTTTATAGTGTACTGACCTGGTGAAGGTGATGCCATTTAAGAACTGCTGAACTTTAACAATCGCAAGATGTGTGTGCAGTGACTCAATATGAGCATAATGAGTTGTGAATAAATACCAGAGGCAGGTATAGGGTGTTAATCAGTTTGCACGGTCCTTGGTAAATAGTGTGCTTTCCCCCAATGGTATCTGCTAGCAGGAGCCTGCAGATATCAAGTTGCTAGAGTGTGCACTGTTCAATAACAAGGGGTTGTGTCTTGTGGATCAATTGGCAATTTTCACTTCATTATTGTATTCTATAACATTGTTTCTAACTGTGTATCTTATTTCCCATATCAGTTGTTCAGTTGTCTTATATTAGTAATGTAACTACAATGGACTTAAAATGTGTTTGTCATCGACACACTAATTAGAAGAAGAATGTAACTACATACTCAGTCCGAAATAAATCTATTGCTGTCATCAAATATTTACTGAGCTTCATATTCTCAATCAGTCTTGAATAATCTCATGCATTTTCTTTCTGTTTTGGACAAACTCTGATGAATTTATGGCATATATTAGAATTATGGGCATAAACAAGCAGCTTTATTGTATATACACATTACTTGGAGATTACAGATGTTAGTTGTTCATTAATTTTTCATTTTTCATTCTTGGAATAATATTATTGTTTTTAATTGTCCAAGATACATGTATATGGATCCAGCCAGACACTGAGATTGAGACTGAGTTTGTATGATTTACATCATTATAACTTTCCATCCTGAAAACAGACAAAATATTAAAGAATCAAAGGTTTCATGGTTAGTGCAAGTATATAATATACCAATTGTCTTGTTCTAACTGTTAGTGATTGTTCTTTTGTATATATGAACAATAACTGGTGTTTGTGGTTGCACATCATGAAGATAATAAAAAGTAATGTCACACCCGTAATCCCCAAAGAGGTAAACAGAGGAGCGCAGAATACTCCCAGGTTTCACTCTTTACGCTTTCATCTCATTATAGAATTGATATCAAATCTATTGTCATGTACTGGGCATACATCCAGAGTCTGATCCACTATTAAAAATTTTAACTAAAAATGTATGTTAGAAATATCAAATAATACCCACCCATAGATTTTAAAATTGTAGTTGTGTTTGCAAGCACAAAATTAATGTGGCAGTCAAAATTCTTTAAGCAAAAGTAATTTTATACCATTTCATGCTAACATTGAAGGGCAGATTGACTAACATGGATTAATATGTGTTATCAACTTTTAATTATGTGTATTTTGTTTTATATAACACATACACAACACATTGGGCCTATATATTTATATGCATTTATGGGAAATCTTATATACATATTTATTCAATTTAGGTTTTCTTGTTGGGAGATATTACGATAAGTATGGAAGAGAGACAGAATACACAAAGTTGTTAAAAGAGAAGGTACGCAATTGTGTACTAGAGAAGGAGAGGGCAAAGAAAGAAATGTCGTTAAATCCTCCCTGTAACAGTTATTGGAGTCAAGACGAAGGAACTAAAGTTTGGTGTTCGATTTCAAGGTAATCTATTTTTGGTAACATTTATCTTATCTTCCTCTTAAATACTAAAATTATGGTTAGTAATGACACTATTTGTGAATGTGTGTCTGTGGGTGTGCACTTACATCTCAGAACCTAAAGTTGAGCTCCATAGTGTATGAAGGAGTAAACTTTCAATGTTCTCTACAAGAGTTTTTAGAGATAAAAGTTATTAGCACATTTTGACCATACTAGTAAACCACTCGGAGGGTGCTAGGTTTCATTTTTGGTCTGGTCTATATCTGAATTATTCATTTAGTTATCTATTCTAGTTTAGTAAATTTTAGTGTTCTTGTCTTTTTGAGTCTATGGTACCCAAGGTGAATGGGAGCCTAATTTGGGGCTAGACTTAGACATAATTATTGTTATAATAATAATGATTATATATGTACCTGCTTAACTCATGTTTTTCAGAATGATCCAAATAGTTTCGGACACCTAAGAGGTCTCATATATAATCATGTGAATAAACACTCACAAGACATTTAATAAGTAAAGATACTAATGTATGAAAATACTGAAAATTCTTTGAACATGTTTTCTTTGTTTCTTGTATGAAATATCTTTGCTCCTTCCAGTGGAGGTATTATAAGGGACTGGGTTGGAGTTCCACGTCAGCATTTTAGTCCTGGTGACACAGTACCACAATGTGTTTGTGTGCAGTTACATAAAGCCAATTCACCTCATCTAAAACCATATACTGACTGTCCTGACACTGCAGAGGAATGTGTGATCAAAGATAATAACACTTAATAATAGTGTTAGTGAGCTGTGTTTATTGATAGTTTTAGAAATTGTGTATTTATGTAATCTGCAAATAAGGAATCTCATTTTATGTAGTTTCGAATTTATAGAAAAAATAAATTAATGTATTGAAGTGTCTGTTGTTTTCTTAAAACTTATGAATAACAAGTTTTTTATACATTCATATTATTGTTATCTTGCATGTGGGTTTTGAATGGTTAAGTGCGAAGGTGGCATAATTCATATTTTAATTAATAGAATAATGTTATTGATAGGGCACAAAAATGTGATGTATATTATTGACAAAATACAAAAATAAGAAATGAGTGTGTTAATATTAAGAATTACACAACCTTTACAAAGCATGTCTCATTGATGCTTTACATTCACATAATTTGTGCCCTATCTCAGTCAGGTATTATACATTATTATACTATTTTTAATCAAATGACTTATGAATTGGAAAGTAATGAGTTTTAGAGCATCATGTGCCAAATATAAATTTACTAACATGAGTGATGGCCAAGTGTTTTTATAACTTTTCCAGCAGCTAATAATTGGTATTGTAGCTAAGATAACATTCTTTATAGCATGTATTTTTTTTTAAATGAATCTGTTAAATGTATATCAATGGACACATGGATTTCTATAGTCATTAAACACAAACAATATTGAAGTATAAGCAGTTTAATAATCATGATGGAGATTCAATAATCACTACCCAACAAAAATTCATTAATACCAAAGGTAAAAAAAATATTACACACTAGCAAGGGTTTTTTCACTTTCTGCACTTACTTCATCCAGATCCAGACACTCTATAGTCTTTAAAAACACTTGCATAGGTATTTTCTTTCTATTCAGAAACGTTTTGTTGCCTAGAAGCTTCTTAATTTTTGCTCTACGTTTCTTTATTTTCTCCTTGGTATAATGGTTGCCTATTTGGAATGTTAACAGTCTTTTTATTTTTCTCCCACTAACAAGGGTATCTGAATTTGAACTGTTCGCTTTAGGCTCTTCATAAATAGTTTCTAAAGTTTGAGATGAAGTTTTCACTTTCTTATTTAAGTAAAGTGCCTCAATTTGTTTAGGATTTGCATTTTCTGATAGCGTGTGCTTGCGAGGCTTCATGCTTACTCTACGGTTCGAGGGTTTGCTTTCTGGAGCAAACGATTTCCTTTTTCTAAGTACACGTGAACTAGTATCAAGACTGGCTTGTGCACATGCACCATCTATATCCATTAATTCTAAGTGTGCCATTTTATGTGGTAAATCTGAATCAATCCTATAATAAATATAGACGGTTTATACAGTTATTAAATACAGGGATAAAATACAGCTTTATACGTTTAAATCGCCAATAGAAAAGCTGTTGAAAATAAGTGAGACGTACCTTGTTGTTTCCATATTTTATAATAATTGCCATTCCATAATAAGTTTACAAATGTATTAAAGTAAATGATTCCTGATTTTTATGAATTGTTTTAAAATAAGTGTTTTAATTATAACGGACATATATTCACCTCGTCCAGCAATTCAGTATATGTACTACTAAACTAATACAATGTTGAGAATTAAATTTTACATGGCATTATGGAAGTATTGCTAGATGCTAAAATTTTTTTTTAGTTTTCAGGTCTCTAAATTGTTTAATCAAATTAAATAAAAAATACTTTTGACTGTAAAAAAATATTTTTGACTGTTTTCATAATTAATTATCTTATTTATATTTACCCAACCATTCTTTATCTTACCCTAAGATCTATCCGAATAATACGTGAGCTTTGAGAGACTTTATGTTATTGTAGATTGAAATACCATTACATTAAATTGTTATGCATTGAATGTTATTATAAATCCATTTAGCTTGTGAAAAAAAACATTCGTTTGGAATAATTTACTCTAATCTTTTTTTTTAAAGTATTATCTCGGCTATTATCGCCAATTTTTATATTTATGACATACCTACCTAGATTTGATATTATTAGACGACATTTGCAAAGACAAATTTTGGTCCCTAATTTAACGGTGTAAAGAGACCCGGCAGTCGGTTGCTTTTTCCTCTATAATATTATCTCAATGTATTGTATTGTGGAAGGTACAACTATATCACAGGATGATATGAAATCAAATTGATGGAATATTATGTTGCTTTTAAATTGCTGCATGTGTGCGTACAATATATCGACATTATACGTACGTACTATTATTTCGTACTATTATTTCGACATTGATTTTCTAAGCTGTAGATGTAATAAAATTAATAACATTGAAACAACTCGGTCAGAGTTATTTAGGCAAACTGTCCTAAACCACGCAAATATTGTGTTGTTTATGAATAGACAACTTATACACATAGTAAAACTAAATACATTAGTAAGTTTACAACGGGAAACCATGGTTCTTGCTGAGAATCAAATTCTGGTATATTAGTATACTTAGTCATTTTACATCTGTTTCTGCCACAAAATTGGTATTAAACTTCTATATTATATATATGACAAGTGACCCACGGTCCGTTATTGACGTCTATGATAAAATTGTGTTCGTCCTTCCTATAAATTATAAGGTAACATCACGCCTGTAATCCCCGAAGGGGTAGTCAAAGGAGTATAGTACACTTTCACGTTTCACCACTTATTTAAGTCCCATGGAATAGGTGGTGAGCCTATTGCCATACTCCAGGCATAATTTCGAGTCACTACTAGAAATCCTAGATCAGTCTAAAATCTAATAGTACTTGACCCGGGATTTGAACTCAGGACCTCCCGATCGGCAGTCGCACTTGTAACCACTCGACCAACGAAGCAATCGTAATAATAAAAGTGGGTTAACGGGAATTATCACAATTATGAATGGGAATTATCACTTATAATGAAAAATGACAATATTGACCGACAGTCATAGGTTGATGGATGCAGTTTTTAATACCTATATACAAGAGAAATCGTTATCCTTTCGAAATTTAGCGGAAAAATTTAAATACTTAATGTACATTTTGTTAATGTAATGGCTGATAGATACTCAATTTTGTGATACTAAAAAATTTAGGCCTGTGATTAAAATGTTTCTAATCTAGGTGTAGTACCTAGCGAAATTCGATTGAAACTTAAAATTGGATATGTTTTTCTGGTAACATAAGATGTATTCACTTGATAAGTACAAAAATATGTAGGTATATCAAAGACAGTGATAATAGAGAAACAGGTGTATGAATTTTACTTCACATTGAAACTCCTATAGTTTTATAACGATTTATTGTACAAAACAATAATACATTAAAATGTACAGGTATGTTTAAATTTTGGACACAATTAGGTCCCAAACCATGGATAATATGTATATCCTTCCCTTACAGACACCATATTGCTCGTCGAGGCGTCAGCAACTAATAGAAATATAGATTCGATTCTATATAAGCAAACTAGAATAAGAGAATAAAAATATAACAATAAATTAATAGCATGCTGTCAACTTAAGTACACATCTTATTAAGTCTATCGCACTGCTTTTATCGACGGGCACCATGTAGTCTTTAATCAGAACAACATATAATTAAACAATTCGATAAATCTTCCTAAGCATACTGTATAGTATATACACGTTATGAACATGTCCTCTCTGGTGAAGCAGCAGCCGGCGCCTCTCGCCGCCGAGCTCGCCTTACAACTTACGTCTACAAGCCGTTCGGTAACTAATCGAGAGACGACAGCGGTAGTGGTAGCAGAGAGAAGCGGGTGAGGAACTATGAATCGGTGGCGTTTACCACTTGTCAACGACCACCTCGTTCGCTGCAAAACAACGTTAGCGTTAGTGTCGGTGCGCTCGAGCGGGTGCCGCCGCCCGAACTTACTGGGTCTTTACGTGGAGATCACAACCGTGTCGTAGTTACTAAATGTGCGGTTTCACTGCGGGATCACAACATACAATGAGTGTTCATGGAATATGTGCGTGCAGTGGCGCTGCGGCGGGCTCTCGGCGCGCTTAGAGCTTCCACGTCGGCTGGGCTGGGGGCAGATAACACAGCGTTAGTGCATGCGGGAGAGGACCGCGGGACCGGGCCGGGGGGCCGGCCCTCGGGGAGACAAACCGGGATCAAAGTTCTGCAATGCGACCGACGAAGTCGCCACCTCGACCAGAGTGCGTTCCGTTCAGTAAACGACGGCGACGTAATTGTGTCACACAATCACAATACCTGTCAAATTATATTTAACCAGTGGTTGAGCTCGAATACCTTAGGGGCGTTCTGTTTCATTACATTTGCAAAACTTTTCACGTTAAAGGGAACAGCATAAAAGGTGCAGTCGTGATATAGATACATGTTCTTCTAGGATCTGTATTATGAAGGTCTTATTAAATGGCTACAATCTACATCTATTATTAATATTCACTAAGTTGTATAGAGTAGAGATTATTGAAAGGCAAAAACCAAACTTTATTCAGGAAGTTTTAATATGATATATATATATATTTAGTTATGTAGGGGTAACATTATAGTGAAGTCAAAGGTGAAAAGGACATCCACAAATTTTCAACATGCCCTATGTGCTGTGAAATAAAGACCTTTCCTCATAATATGTAAGAATTCAGGGCATAAATTTTATATTTAAAAAAAATAAGATTGTGTTCGGTTCAAATATTCATAAAATACAAAAGTTTATTCATAACAATTGTCGCAGAAATCACACAAAGCTGTAACTCTAAAAAAAGAAACCATGCAATGCATTCATGCTCGATTTGTTTAACTATCATAAATAAATTCAATATATAGAGACCTTGTACCTTACATTGATAAATGACATCTTCGTTCTTTCTAACACTTATTATGTTTATTATGTCTCATTAGAATAAAGATCCGGTGTATCCACGTAATACCACGTGTTTTAATAAACTACATTAGTTTTAAATAAAGACACACAATATTACATAATGAATGTACCAAAACCGCACATATATATTTAAATATCGCACACAATATAATTGCGTTACATATATTTTCGTTTATTCATTTACAAGACACAAACACTGGATTTTTATTTAGTATTCCATTATATGTTAAAAGTGTAAAAACAAAAATGAACAAAATAATATTCGTCTGTATGAAACAGATATGATTATCAAAATTGCTGGTTAATCACTGCAAAACCTGTTTGAAAATTTGTTAATCGGTTACAAAAAATTGGGTAAATAATACTGCAGTAGTATTACGGGTAGTTGCAGAATGAAAACAAAACAAAAAAAAAACCAGAAAGGTGAAAATGCACTCAGGTTTTGTTAACAAGCGACCTTAGGCAAGAGGACAGAGGAAGTGAGATAATTTCACCGCGAAATATAATAACGTTGTCCTATGAATACACTTACAATAAATTACTCTAGTCTAACAATGCACATTACTAGATACAGTAAGTTTTAAAAATATGTCTGCAGTCCATAAGGACAAGGTACTGAGCCGTGTGCGAGTTACACGCTAAATGGAGCCCGATAACGTATTTACGGACAAAATGTTGATATTCTCAATAATTCAACTTAACTTCAACAAGATCAAATCGTAAACCGGCATTATAACTTTGGCATTCGAATCTCGACTTCGCAATGAACAATTTTCACAGCCACTTAACATCTAATAGACGACAGCACTAAATAATGCTCAGTGATAGAGTAAACGGGACAAAAACGGGCGAGGCTCCAATGGGTGAGTCGTAAAGGAATTTATTGTCTCGCACATGCAAAATGCAACCACGCGCGCTCCGGCGCTCCGTCAGCGCTGCCGGCTCTACTCGCTACTCGCAGCGAGCGACGTGTCCTAGCACACTCCTCAAGGTCCGTGGCCGCCGACGTGCACTAGGGCATCACTTCACACATCTCGTGCTCCGGGATTAGCATTTCAAACTGTTAGAAAACTGGTACTGTGGTGAGCGGGGCTCATTGTTCATGGGTTTCCACAGTGAGGGAATTCGGTGCGCTACCCGAGCGCGGCCGCCGGCGCGTCGCTCGGCGGCGCCTTGGGTGGCGCAGAATTCGGCGAGGGGATATTAGGTGGTGAATCAAACGGGGTGGGGCGCGGTACGGGGGCGGGCCGGCTTATAGTGGTCCGTAGATGATGATGCCAAAGAAGACGGCCCACATGAGCACAATCCATTGCATGCCGTCGAGCCAGTCCACTACAGTGCGCTTCTCACCGTCGGAGATCTTGCGCGCGACGAATTTGAGCACCTCGTCGAGCAGCACCACGGGCACGGAGAACTTCATTACCGTTATCCATTCGTCCACCGACAGTGGCGTCACTTGGAATACGGCCTGCGAACACAATGTTTCCGCCACTTAATTACTTGTAACAAATTATTAACATAATGTATAAAACTTTACTGGGTTTTGCATGATCTATTTTAAAAATAAATCTCACTTACCGAGAGGACCTCTACGTAAAGGATGACAAAGTGGAGTGTGAAAGAGAGGGCCATGGAGCCGACGAGCCACATATTGGACCAGGGTGGCATCGTCACTAAAGACTGGTTCTCGGACAAGCTGTTCATGGCGTTCAACATCTCAATAGTTACAAGTACAGACAGGGCCATTGTCATGGGGTGAGGGTCAGTGAAGATCTGTACGTATTAAAAATACTTACGTAGGACTTAGTTGAGTAATCAGTGATGTCAAACAATTGCAGCACGGCCATGGAG
>DWME01010578.1:0-10126 GCA_018244795.1 Parelbella ahira ahira
ATACAATATAGTATAAATAATAAATAGAGGAAAATGGTGAGGAGGGGAGGGCGGGGAGGAGGGGGGGGGGGGGGGGGGGGGGGGGGGGGGATGAGAGAGAAGAGGGGGTGCGTCGGGTCGGTAATCAGAATTATTTACGAACGGGTTCGTTTCTCGACATTGTTTTGTTTTTGATTATAAATGAACGGTTCACATTTTCACATTTAAAGGTGACGACTCTATATTGCTACATGAGTTACACAATCTATAGATAGCATTGTGAGTTTAGTTCAAAATATGTTAGTGTTTTGCTTTAGCGAGTACATTTGACAAAATCATGTAAGGGAATTGCTATTGCAATGATCAGGTTTCGCTGTAACCCTGCACGCCGGATTCTCTTTTACAATTTTGTACTGATTCCTTCTCAGGCGTAGTAGTGTCGAATCGTACCTATTTTATTTATTTCATTTATTCATTTATTTTCAGCAACAAGGCCTATAACATAAATACCTTATACACAAAAATACATATTTATTTATATCTTATAACTAATTCACTTATTTTGCGGCGTTGTGAGGCGCGATTACGGTGATTCGAGGTGGTCGACGACGTCCGCTATTTTTAAGAAACACGACCCTCTTCGGCCACACCTCCTTTAGGAACGTACCCTAGAGGGCAGTCGGGACGCGCACCACAAACGAACTAAAGTTCACCGCGCTGCGCGATTCCAGCTTCTCCACCCACACTGTGTATCCAGTCCTCGCTTTCACGGCGGGACGCAAGATCTCTGTCATTCCTGTCGATGCAGTGCCACATTGGTTATGGCAAGGAGGCCTCTTCTTTCTCTCCACATTGATGAAGCCATCCTTATCCGGTTGTCCTATAGACACCGCACTACAAGGGCGTTCGTTGCAGGTATTCCCGCTCCCACTCTCGAACCTCAGTTTTGTCCGCTTTTTGGGTTGTTGGCGGGCCGCAGTTGCCCGCCAATTTTAAGAATTAACCATGTTGTGCCCTCATTGTGATCGCGCACCTATCACTCCACGCTCAAAGAAAGTATTTTACGAGTGTACCAATAATTTAATAGTCTAAACATTCCCGTGAATTACAACGTCGATCAACGAAAATTCGAGAAAATATTCATTATGAACCATAGCGACATGAACTGATCAATTTTAGAAGACACGTAGTTACATCATAGGCGAACGTGACTATCGCTCGGGAAGTACTGGCTTTTATACTTATTGCATGTTTTTCGCCGTGTAATTTTTACAGCAGTAGGTATTACCGATGAATTTCTATTTTTCCACTTCACTGCTGATTTGTTGGACGTCGCTCGAGGTCAACTCGCTGAGCGCTAAGAAGTGACATATAAAAATGTCGTGGATTCGCTCGCCGCGTCAAGAGAAAGGATTTAAGTGTTTTGTTTGTCAGTTCACGGAACCCTTATATATAGAACCGTGATTATTGAAGAGCAGTTTGCTCAGATAATATTTGTCTATTTTGGACTCTTTGAGGATTTCTAAAGCATTATTAAGTTTGGTAACATGAATATTTAAAGAAAAATCAATTGATATAGTGAATTAGAATTCTATGATGACAACATTTAAACAATTTTTTACTACTTATCAGTCATGCAGTTCATTTGCTCGCTAAAATGCGATTGCCCGTCGAAAAACTGTATCGGCAATGTAAGTAAAATAAAGTCGTTTCAGTCAGATCGTTTTATATCCTATAGCAGTTTTTAAATAATTTCGACAAAATATTATGCTAAAAATTTTGCTTAAACAATTTAACTGTCATTACTCCGATCAAAGTAAATAGGACTCATTATACGTTTCACCTAAAGTGTATTTCCATGTCCACGACACCGTGACGTAACAGTTTGTTTACGCCCAGCGACCGAGTACGCGCATATCACGAGCGGTGGACACTGCTCGGAGTTGCCAAGTCGTCTCTAGTGCCAAATTTGGCCCCAGCGCAGGGGTGCCACGACGAGATGAAAATTCACTGAACAACACGTAAAAGAAGATAAATTATGCGTACAAAGGAATTACAGTAAACGCCCCTGCTATACATACATATATGTTTGTTGATATTCTTTGTTTTTGGATGCACTGTGTTATAATAAATGTAATCATGCTGATGATGATGAAATATCAAAAAATGTATTAAAAGATCTTTTTTCATCTTGTGACTTGATTATCTGCACTATAAATTTTGCTGCTCCATTTCACGAGATCGAAGTTTCTCGATGACAGCCCTTGTTGGATCTGGAAATCTCCATTGACACGACCACTTTTTGCTGCATCGATGTGTTTTTCACGTGTCAACTGGATTAAGATTGCCAAGTTTGCCTCTAAAAAGCGGATTCTTGTTTTCTATCTAGTACACCGATGTTAATTAAATTGGCGTTGCTCGCGCCGTCTCTGATCGTGTGTCACGCAATATGTCCTCAATTATTGTGACAGACGACCGGCGACTGTGATTCTTGAGTTTTGAATTTTAAATTTGTCAAACCCTACTTAGGTCTCGTGATGACTACCCGTGCGTACCCGTACCCATTTCGCAGCTATTTCGGGTCAGTTTGCATTGGCGCGACAATATTATCACTTCAGTCCCCCTTTTTGCACAAGTTCAATACAGAACGCAAACGTGCCTTCTCATGTTCTGACAAAATAGTCAAACCGAACCAAAAATGTAAGACATTTCCGACTTATTGCGTCTTCGTGGTACATTTGTTATTTTGGTTATCATTGGTAGATTTTTGCCTTTTTTAGAGCTTTTGCAACATTTTAAAGAATGAGAATTTTTCCGCTGATATTGTTTATAGGGAATCCTTAGAATTCTGTTCTCGATATTGTGCGTAAAAAGTTTTCGCGTAGACGAATCTTGAGAAAATGGCATTTACAATGCGTAGGCGAAGGTATGCGCGAAATTGGAAGTCTAAAAGGTGTTTTGTGCCGGATTCGGTAACTGGCGTTTTTCTTGTTGAGTGACGTGATTTTGTTGTTGGTGGTGGTGGTAGTTAGCCATTCTGTATAAGCGTCACGGTACATTGCAGCGTAAAAACTATTCTTTGTTGGCGGTGCGCTTCGGTCGAAAAACTAGACGAAGGACGTCTTCCGACTGCGCGACAAACCGTTCGTTCCTGGTGCATTCGTGTCGGTTCGTGTCGTGTCGGTGACTGTACAGCTTCGGTTGTCGGTAATCGAACAGCGAACCGGATGTCTTCATCGCAATTTATTTGTTTTGTTTTCAAACTTATTCTCTATGCTCCAAAAGGTTTTAGTGTAATGAAAAAGAAATTTTCTAAGAGAGCGTGTGGTATTAACGTTTTGTATATTAAATGCTCCTGAATTCTTTCACCAACAATTGAATCTTAAAATTAAAAATAATTGTAGGTAGAGTTTAACTTGTAGGTATATGGCATAATATTATACGACAAGATCGTACTACGAGAGGTAGGTAGGTACTTCGGAGTCCGAAGTAATTTTCCGCACGATAACTCTAATAATTAAATTATTATAATCAAGATATTTTTGTTTGCTAAAAAATTAAATGAAGTTAAATACAAAGTTCAATCTTTAGGCGACTATACATTTTCGTTTCGTTTTTCGTTATCGAAAAATGGCATAAGATCACTAAAGTATTCGAATGGTAAAGTGGTATTTAGACTACTTTTTTTAACTTTTTTGAACGTTTTCCTGATGATATCTAGAATAATCCAAAATTTTCCGGGTTTATTTGATTACGAAACTTGTGACTAAGATAGTCTATGTATCATACCTAGCTACGATCTAAGTACATAAAGGTCTTGTTTTATTATCTCATGGCAATACTTTGTAGTATCTACATATGATGAGTATGTGTAGTTTGTATCGAATCGGCCGGTAATCCTTCGGCTGTTGTTATCTCAAGTCTGTTGTTCTCGAGGAATATTTCCGCGCGCGCTCTTCGTCGACGCGCCGGCAACGGTGACTTGGGCGGAAATGTAACAATCACCAGTCGATCTCCGTTCTGTAGTCTCTATCCGCTAATTGTCCTTTGTTTTTGTATCCACTGTGTTGTGATGACGCTGTCTTATTGAAGAGTTACAAGGCGTTTGCTCGCTGTATTGTACTAAGCATTCCATATTTGAAAATTAAAATGAGTAAGCGAATTGTTGTACTTAATGTAAAGTTATCGATTTAGTGTTTATTCCTTTCTGCTGTAAACTGTGTACAAATATGATAACGTTCTATATAATGTTCTATGTGATTGTGATATTCAACTATGAAGATTTCTTTATTGCTATTGTTTATTTCTTTATGCGGTAAACCTGTAGGTATGCATGAGTTGGAGCCAAACGCATCCGATGACTTTCAAAGAACCAACTACAGAGGAACCTTGACATCTTTCAACGCGGCCGAGTGTTTGTATTCTTATTCAGTTCACCGAAATATTTTCAAATTATATTTCGAAATGCTCAGTCTCAAAATTACAAAACTGGCTTAGGTTTTTTTCATTAGCGTTTGATCTATTATTTGGCCAGTGAGGTTTTTTTATAGCGTTTTGTGCGTCATGCCGACCTTTGGAGTAGCTGATTAGTTTTGTACTGTTTTCATCGGTCTTGTTTATATGTAGGTACATAACAGAGGTAATTTATGTTATCATTAACTTTGCTCGCTATTTTTTCCGCGTAGGTACGTCTTATTATCCCGTGGGATTTTTGAATTTAACGGTTGCCTTTGTCATAAAATTTACTGTATTTTATCTTTTAAAAATAAATAGTTTTTGACGGGGGTTTGAATTTTTAAAAAAAAACCTACCACTAAACGACTGTGTTTACCTAAATTAATAATAGTATTTTACATGGTTTTAACTTCAAAAGTGACTTTCCCCCCATTTTGGGAGGAAAGTTTATTGCTCTAGGGAGTAGTATTTCTTGGAATTTTCGGTTAGGTTTCCCGTTCCATTCTAGTTTTCGACTGGATAGCTTTCGTTGGTGAAGGAACCAAATGCATAACTTTTATGCTTCTAGCTTCAATGATTTAAGTTCTGCGATGACGAATCAGTTAAATAGTTTGGCCCATTTATTTTAATTTATATGTAGATATGCTCATATCAGTATCATCAAAGCGGTGAAATTTCATCGCGGCTAGGACCGTTAACGTTTTGCATCGTATGCAGCGTAGATTTCGTGATGTGATGCGATGGGCAAATTGGCACCGGCGGTCCATGCAGGTCACTCACCCGGGCGCTCCCCCCCACTTCCCCTCCCCCTCGCCGCCCCGCGCCGCATCACCTCGTTACATAACCGCGCTGTTGCTACACTGACACTGCCAACTGCTAAAGTGAGCTCCTCGCGAATTATTCGCTCTCTAGTACCGGCTTCGTTTTGTTTTCATCTCGACTCGCTCAGTACGTGCAAAATTATTCATATCCTTTATGTTCTTGCGCTGCCCTGGCTCGGTACATGTCGAGATCGCTACTTTCTCAGTTTGCTCCGTTTTAGCACCCACTTGCATTCTTCTTGAATACTATAGTTAAAGTACTTCCTTATGATGAACTCGAGCATCTTGTGAATTAATGATGCCGTTGTTCGAAATAATTAAAATTTTAATTAATTTATTTATTTAAAATTTTATTTTCCAGCTATGTGTTATAAAATGTATATATCATAGTTGAAGTGAAAAGAGAATTAAATAATAAACCAATAGAGATATGAGATAAGCGATAATGAAAACGGATAACGATATGATAAGATGAACTGATGTTCTGAATCCGTTGTCAAATCGGCATTTTATTAAAATCGAAACAAGCCCGTTTTCGTGACGGCTATTTGATTTGAAAAATATTGCAACATTTTGTTTTTATTTATTACTGATTTCAAAACCTCGATTTCATTCCCATGGTCCATTACAAAAAGCATCCATCTGTTATCCTAAGGAAGACGGACATAACTATAATGTTATTCTCATAAAATCTCAATACATACCTGCAAATATTAAAGTGGATATAGCACAATCTAATGTCTTCGAAAGAACTCCATATAATAATATAGTTTTAAGACTGAAACCAATACGAACTGTTTTATTTTGACACGATAAAAAGTAACCTATTTTAATCTCTGTTCGATAAACTTTGTGTGTGCGTAATTTCATGATTAAATCGGGCAGTTATTTCTGCACGATTGACGCGCAAACATTCAAATAAACAAACTTTCATTTATTTATGATATTGGTTTTTTCCGTATGTTACAATTATACGGGGCAAACTATAGAAAGATTTAGTCGAAAAGTTACACACAGTAAATCTTGAGTCAAGACAGGTTAAATTAAATCAAATAACTCTATCCAAATTGCATAGATATACGTAGTGATCGATTTATTTGATTGTATGCAATTCCAGTATTTTTTTAAAATTATATTAAATCCACGAACTATATCTACACAGTGGATCAGTTTGAAACGCCTGGGATAAAAAGTGTTGTTACAGTAATTTAATATACATCCTACCATTATGTTCAGCCTGCCTCAGTCCGTTGTTGGACACGTTTGTCGTAATAAGCTCAATCGTACTGTGTCCTTTCATAAATACACGATTTTAAATTGACCGGGTAATATATTTATTTACGTAATATTATATTACATAAGTTTACATAACATGAAGTATACCATTAAACATCGTATTAGTGACTCTTCAATTGCACAAAAACCTCGAAAGCAATCCACAATTGCACTAGACAATACTTTGTATAGAAAGAACATCATAGTGACAAATCGGAGACATCAACACAACAATATAACTAGACATGTGTTAAACTGCACGCTTTCATACGGAACACGAAACATATCGGTCCGACCGACATACATAATGTATGTAGGTATGTGTTTATCGTACGCACGCCTTAAGGTTTTGGCGAAGCGGTCGTTAAAATCGGCGTCGTATCGCTGACGTTAATGTACAAAACGGTTCCATGTCGCGCTGATTAGTCACCGTCACAGACTTTCACCTCGATGCGTTGTAATGTATTGTGTTTGTGGCCGGCGAGCGCTGAAACTTTCACGGTTTTGTTACCGATACCGCTCGCCGCTTGTTCAAGTGACCCCATCTGCTGTTACGATGCTCATTAATTTCCTACAGGCGTGTAAAGGTCGTCACAGACGGCGCTATAATGTATTAATGTATTATGCTATAGCCGCGACTGGGCGCGGTGGCGCTCATCGGAGGAGGCCTACGTTTAGCAGTGGACTGTGTGAGGCTAAAGATGGTGATGTCGATGACGCGTATGATTTTGATTATACCATAATATATATTAGGTACGGCAAACTAACACAGACGGTAGCTTTACTGTGTTATAGATTTTTGGCGTCATAATTGCGCAATAATGTGTCTTGCTATGAGATATAATTTCCAATATATTAACTATAACTGTGTTTGGTCATTCTAGCGTTACTATAGAAAATAATGTGTATTTTTTTATAGTAAGTCCTGGAATAATATATCTAATATATTATAGCTCCGTCTGGATCGACCTTAAATAGAAAGGCTTGGCTCTGTTGTTCCCAACTTGCACGGAGAGGATTATTGTTGGAACTCGAGACGAACTTTGCAGAGGTTTCCACTTAGTTAGCGCCCGTGTAACGCGTAGGAGTAAATAAATACCAAGTCCGTAAAAGACAGATTTATAGAACGGTACAATTTAGGTAATATGTCACATGAGATTAAGATTTAATTAAAAAAAAAACAGCATAGAAATTGACGTTTTAAAGAATGTTCGTTTCAGTTTATATATAAAAGTACGAAACGGATTGTAAATATATCTTCGTAAATAAGTCAAGGTATTTTTTAACATAGTAAAAACTGTTAACATTGAAGACTGCTTTTTTATTTTATATACACGCTGTTGGTGGCTGTCTGTGTGTGCAGCTTATACGGCTATTGCGGTCGTGCGCTCGATTCGTTTCGAGTTTAGTGCATAAATGGATCTATTAATCTTGTTCATTCATGAGAGCGGCTCGCTCTGCTCACGGCAACCAGACCGTCGGAGATTAACGCGAGAGATTAGAACAAAAATGTATTCAATAGACTTCGTGGCTAACGGATTTGTATCAAAGATGTGTTTAATGGTCAATGCAATGGAGGCAGGCGACTTCTATAATCGAATGTTTCTTAGTCTCATATCACCAACTGATTTTATTTGACAGATGGTTGGATCAAACCTTGAGGACCGAGTTGCAACAAGTCTTATCTTTGCATATAAGTACTATACATGTCTATCCAACCTTTCGCACCAAAGTACAAAAATGTTATTTCCGTAGACGAACTTTTCTACTACATTTAAATAGGACCTAAGAGATATAGGACTATAGGTTTTCCCTGTTGTATTAGCGCTTTTTATGTGTAATGTGTGTGATGTACAAGCGTAACGGCGTACCAGTTTCGTTTATCAAACGTCACATATTTCTCAAGACGTGTCGCCGTCGGCGACCCGGCCACGCGTTGCCATCGATGTCAGTCGATACTTGTACAATCACGACTCGATTGGAAGTGTGTCGCCAGTCCTTACCTGTCCGCTCGTATGACTTCGAGTCATGTTGCCACAATATATTAAGTGCTATTCATATGATACGCCCGCCTAGTTCGCTTGTGACACTGCGTTAGGTGATAAAACAGGTTTAATATCTCAAGTCTTATTTTCT
Source organism: Parelbella ahira ahira (assembly GCA_018244795.1). Taxonomy (NCBI): domain Eukaryota; kingdom Metazoa; phylum Arthropoda; class Insecta; order Lepidoptera; family Hesperiidae; genus Parelbella; species Parelbella ahira. Next base: position 8,667 of record DWME01010578.1, read on the forward strand.
ATATCATCTACGTAGGTATATAGGTATTAGAGATCAGAAGAAACAGCTGAAAAGTCACAATGTATGATTTTCAAGCAACATCCTTTTCGATCTCTCCAAAATTGAATTAGTGCCTAAAAGCAACAACACGAAATTAAATGTCGCTTATTGTTGTCGAACTTTTGACGTTATGACAAATTTAATTACATCACAAACAACTACGCTAATGGGGTCGTATCCGAAAACATATTTTATGCTGCATTATTCAATTATGTACGTTTCTGTTTCAGTAAAACGCTTTGATGCCTTTTGAGTAACGTTGTCTTTATGATATTTAAATAGATCGGTTATGTGAAAAAAAATAATTGAAAAGTACTGATTTGTCATGATAAAGATATTAATCAGTGATACTAGTAGTCGATTCGGCAATACTTTAAATGGAAAATGAAAGTTTAATATAAAAACGTTCACCGGATTTTTTCATTTCTATAATTCGTTATTTACGTATTTTGCTTTATCGCTGTAAAAGATTTACCATCTTATATGTTGGTACTGTATGACATTTAACTGCAAGAATTTTTAAATTACGTTTAATTCACGTTTAGCTAGGGTGGGTAATGATGGCTACATTATTGGCGAATTGTTTGGAACATCGGTCGCCGTGCCGGTTTGATAATCAGAGGATACCAGATTCGTTTCTTTTTCGGTAAACCATCTAAATGTTAAATGTAACCGACTGCTATCACTTTGACGGTTGAATGTGTGTCCTCCGCAACTATTACACCGCCAATGCAAATGGTAGGACTATAAATATTGAGCGTCATTCATTTACTTATTTATACATAAATCAGTCGCACGTTGACATGTTGGTATCTTTGAAAATGGAAATTGTGCGAAAGTACAACGTAATTTGCAACGCACTCGTTGCCAAGTGTTGGTTGGATATATGTACATATCTATTGTCGAGCGCTCGCCGCGGCCATTGTCACCGCGCCGAGCAGCGGGACGCGGGCAACTTGCGTTGAGAACAAAACGTCTTATTTTAATAGGTACAATTTGTCGAACGTTCATAAGAAAGTGCCAATCTATTCTCGAAGAAAAAATTCTGATCGTCATACTGTAAGATGTTTCGAGAAATCGGAGGAATAGCTCAGTTTATTGGTTCCTCAATTAGCACAACTATGACAGATATGGAAATAAAGCTAGTAGCGCCACCTACGGTACTGTATGGAGCTAACATAACTGCGTGCTAATGTTACTAACAATTTTATTGTATTATTTTATCGTACGATGCGACCACAAAAATTAAAACTTATCAAATTTTCACACAAATCCAATTATACTTTCATAATTTATCACCACCGGTTAAAAGGTAGCTAACACAAAATAACAGTGTTCAAATGTTAATAATAAATAATAATCGACCTATTTATCACTCCACTGTTGGAATATGGGTCACATCTCATATTGAGAGGGTTGAC
>DWME01010579.1:0-10125 GCA_018244795.1 Parelbella ahira ahira
AGAAGTTCCGTGGCCGGCAGAATCAACCTGTTGTTTTAAAATATTGATGTTAATTAATTGTGCCTAAGGATTTATGGTGTTTAAATCAAGCTATATACCAGAATAAACCCTAACATAACCCTTCTGTTAGATACAATTTTTATGTCACGTTACATTATATAAAAACTTCCAAGTATGTAGAATTAATTTTCATTAAAAACACGTATATAATGCACAGTACATAGAAAATATTATCATTGTTACATCCATTCAAAATTTAATTGGACATTACCTCTCGGGCTCTGCTTTCAATTCGTTTTAGTCACTGCAAATCAAATGCACTATGTGTCCGCTTACTCATATTCATATGCATTCAGTTTTGCATATAAATGGTGCAGTAGTTACACGTCCAACTGCTCTCTTGGTTGCAATCCTGCTTTGTAACGCTGTTATTGCTGAATTTACTGGCTCTACATAGCGCGTGAAAAAGCACGTGACACGTGATATACAGTTTAACAGACTTTACAGCGAATCGAGCGCTTAAAAGATTTATCGCGAGCGCTTTATTGAGCCAAGATCACCAAAGAATCGACTGCAATTCCATTCAAAGTCGATATCGCTATTCGAATCTCGCGTATGTGAACAAAACAAATGGTTTTCGAATTTCGTAATTTGCTACGAACAGACCCATATCTGTAGGAGCATTGGATTGTCGGGTTGCAGGGATGTAGGGATGTAAAAACTCCCCGATCCGGAACTTTGATACGCGACGCAACATAATCGCTAGTAGAAAAAGCGAGTGCTCACATTTATTATTGTCCTTTGTGAGGGAAACGAACACGGAACAGGGTTACAGGGAAATGTGTGTTACCTACACACGGGACATACAGACGTGAGGAACGAATATATAATCTATAACGGATATCTAATGTCTCTACAATACGTCCTTTTATCTTGCATGCATATCACAAATAAAGCATAAATTAACTTAGTGATTCAACTCACTAAAATCTTAAAATTCAAAGACACAATATACCAAAATATAATATACGCAAATTAGTGCTTTACTAAAACTACATTTTCTCAGAACTCTATAAAACGTAATAATGAAATGGAGTTACATTCGCGCGATTCAAGTTCTTACCTCTATTTACACAAAACGACTTAACGCTTTCTGGTGAATCTCCTACATTGAATGAAGACTGAAGACTTTTCAACTCTCACAATTAAAATTACAGTGCTAAACTTCAAATTACTTCCGCTAACAGTTTTTGTCTTACAACTTCTCCGTTCATCTTGCAGATTTCATGCAATAGCTTAAAATTATTTTTTAATGCTTAGTATGATACTTATGGACAAGTTCTTATATTTGTTCAGAAATTAAAATAAATTACAACTTGACTTTATTAACTTCTTTTCTGCTTCTGATAATAATTTTATCAGCAAACTTCAAGACATTCAAAAACGCACCGAATAAATAAATAATTAATAAATTACGAAGCTTAATTTTTTGAATGTATTTAATAAATAAAACCTATTTGATAACGATATTTCGTACATGTCGGGGTGAAAAGCGCTCGTGTGTAAAAGATGCTAAATCGAGAAGCTGAGTATGTGGAGTGGTAAAATTGAAATCTCATTGGGCGGGACAAGGGCCCGCGATCTCGCAGTGATTCGTCCTATTTTATTGCCGCCGCACCTTATCTCCGGTCCATATTTCGGGCTCTCTCACGTGACACGGGGCTTTTTCGTATCACTCTTTGTCTTCTTCAGCATATTCTACGTCTAATACATTAGTGACTGTATATGTTTTATTACGTTTCTCAGTCTATTTGTTCGTAGAATACTTATGGTGGAAGTTTTCACCCTATCTATTCTGATCTATTCTGTATATATAATAGTCAAAAGTAAAAGAAACTATTTCGCGTTTTTTTTAATATTGCACATCTATACATACAATTTTTTTTAAATTTATTTCATTAATTATATTCGCAACATATTTTTGTATAAATAAATATAATAATTGTGGGTAATTATAGTTGATCCTATTTATTTGGTTTTCAGCTTATTGTGCAATAAATATTTTAACAGTTTCAGATTCATTAAACATGTTCAGTAGTAATGTTAATGTTTGATAATTCATGATATTTTATTTGTTAAATATGTACGTCATCAACTAAAAACTTACGTCGGTTCGACCTACCAATTAAGTCTTATATCAATTCTCCTAATATATTTTGTGATTAACGGTAACAATAACAAAAAGAACTTAACAGAGAAGACTCCTTAGCAAATAATCTCGATTTAATGATTAAAATTAAAATTAAAATCAAAAGTTTTATAAACTCCTTTTATCATCTACAAACAAAATAAATATAAGGAAAGTCATTGAGCCGGCACCAAAAAATCATGTAAAATATAAATTCTATGATTCGCTTCCTTAATATACATATATGTATAATATTATATACATTTTGCAAGCAGAAATAAAGATGTCGAAATATATATACATATGTACATCTTCACAGATTTATATAGTCACTGTCGTGTACCTCATAGGTACCTACGGAAAATTTAAAGTAAAATACATTAGAGGATTAAATTGCAAAGGAACGCACGAAAATCTGGAGACACATTTACGAATGAAACGTTAAACGGAGCGTAGTTAAGACCAGGTCTCACTAATGTAGTTTTTAATCTCTTAAGTACAGCTTCCGAAATCTACGAAACTGTCGCTAACATATAGCTTTTAATAACGCAAAAAATATTTATTTAAATGCTCTTCAAATAAAATAATAGTGTCAATAAGACAATGATTAAACTCGCATGCCTTAGAGTTCTCCATAATGTTCCCTTAAGCGTATGAAGAAGGCAAAGTTGAATTCGTGAATGATTGAATGGTGAGACAATCATACACGCAAATACTTAATAACTAATGTTAAGGATTCTTATAACATAACATGAATTATAATAATTATGATTCCTAAGAAATAATCACACTGAATTCTTTTATAACACGCCTAAGTTTTCCCTTAACAATTTCGATGAGCATCGTCATCATCTTCGAATTTTTTATCATTCCATTGTTGGATACAGACCTCCTCTTAGAACTAATACGGTTTAGGCTGAAGTAACTGCAATTAATTACAATACAAAATCATAATATTTTTATTCTCGAATCACGTACAAAACTATTTTACTCGCTGCAGTATTAGCTCGCGGTTGATTTGCGGGCAATCACTTGACACATAACTTTACTAACTGCGACCGATGTTACGTAAGGCCCTCGTAAAACCTAAGGGTTACGACTTAAGTGTAATCTTATAATCTAACGGGCTCCCCTAACAGTACCTCTTCACTAATTATAACATGCTGTGCTCACCGCAGTTTATACGGTAATTGATTTAGACATCCACTTGCCCGGGACCACTGATAGCTGCGTAACATTCGCATCATCGTGGCGACTTTTAATTATCTGTGTCATAATAGTTATCAACAACCCTTTTATTGATCGAATGTTAGTTATATCATACTCCTCTCAAAATAATAATGGTTAAGACCCTAGTCTGCTATGATGCCGGACGATGAGTTGGCTGACACTATAATATGTATCTACATAGATATGTAATTATAATAATTTGTCTCTACCATGTCTCTATCATATTTGTACAGCCATCGCATTTTCGACCAACGAAGATTTTTAGCATTTTGAATAATGTAATATACGAGTACGAATTAATATACGAGTATAACTAATTATTTGCTGGCAATTAATTATATTTCGCACCGTAAATTTCCCCTCACTAATTACAATACTCTACTTACCACGGCGCAGTGGCGCGGTTGATTTGCGGGCATTCGCGTGACGTCACTGACAGCTGCGGCTTGGCCGCGCCGTGACACGCGCTTTGCAGACTTGCGCTTTGGAACAATGTACAGAAAATTGTTCTGCGCTCAAATAAGCAATGTTTTTGTGAACAGTTGTTCATATAACAGGCAGTGTTTACCATCTTATTCTTAGAAACCCTGTGGTTGTTCTTCAAATTTTATGTCGAAAAATATGTTGAGAGAACCAGCGAGATCGTCGTTTACAGTCAAAGACGCTAGAGTTCCTTTTAAAATTATACTTATAATATACAGATTGTACTAAATATATCAGTATTTATCCACACTCCGTCATCTGATCATGAACTAAAAAGATCTCGTACTATAATAACTAAACAACTGATAAATCTATGTACATGTAGAAATGATTTGTATAACTTGAATTGATTTTGCTATCATTGACTATACTATCGAATTGGAACATCAGATCTGTTATGATAGATATAGTCTAAACTGTAATTATAATAAATAAATAATAATGAAAAAATTCGTATAGACCTGTGCAAGACTTCGTATAGGTGCGAAATTAATAGAATCGTCCCGTAAAAACATACGTGACTTCGGCCAGTACATATTTAGAAATTATTTAAAATTAATTGAAATTAATTAAATATTTATAAATCAAAACAGATAAATTCACCAACATACCCAATAAAATATATTATCCAAATAACGCACGCTCGTATAATTGTCCCAATAAAAATGGGGACAATAATTGGGGCAGGTACAGGTACCCTAATTATAAGAAGGGTTCCATTTTGAATTGCTTCCGTATGGTATCGGCCAAGGGATCCGCATGCGGATGTGCCCTGGAAGCATATTTTCCCTGGGTATCCCATTTGGCCCTTGTTACATTAAGCTTCGCCCGAAGCAAGGGAAGTGTTCAACTATGCGGAAAAAAGAATCTCTCTGCTTTGTGCTCGGAAACTCCTCAAATATGAGAAACGTATTTAATTAAGCCCGTACGGCTGAAATTGAACCTTAAAATTAACACCTCCGATATCTTTTACCTCGTTACCTGCTAGCGCTTTCCATATAATAAACGTTATTATATTTAACAAACTGATCAGTGAATCGACTTTCCGAGTCCACTCCAATTTTAAACAATGTTTCTACAGAATAGTAACTAATATTAACTCGAAACATCTCCCTATTGAAATAACTCCTATTGAAGCAGTGCTAACATCGCAAAGAATTTTATTACGGAGATGATAATGAATGGAGAAGTTTGGATGTACTTTGGCAAATTAATACGGTCTTTTGAAACGTCAGCGTCAGCGATAAATTGTAAGAGATTCAAGTCTTCAAGTCACGACGAATCAGGTGTATCATGAAAATACTCATTCTAAACTTAAGTTAGCTACAATTTCAGTACAGTACAATACAGTACAATTTCAGTTCTTTGCATATTAATATGTATTGTTTTTTTTCCTTTATAATATTTTTATTATTTACGTTATACAAAAATCTAAATTTATTTTAGATGAAATTTAAAGTAAATTTAATTATGTGTTAAGCTTATCCCGTGTACTAAAGTTATTATACTTTTCTCTTCTCACTCTTTCGTACAGACAAAAGATTTTCGTGTCCAAATAAGAATGGAATTTTTCAACCCATTAATAAGATATTACTGTGTAACCCGTCAAAATCAGACACAAATTACAAAACACTGTAATTTTTCAATCGAAAACATTTAAAATTATACTCTCAAAATTTCTATTAGTGTACATTATTTTAATTAATAAAACCGCAAAAGATTTTTATATTTATGCGCATAGTACTTAAATCTCGTACATAATAAATATATCCGATCGCTCACTCAGAAGCCAGAGTAGACAGATAGGCCCTCTTACGTAGATAATAACACACTTACTGCTAATGAACCCGAAGATTGCCAGTCAACGCGTTCTTCTGACTAATCGCAAATCATCTTCATAACGGATCTTCACGACCTGGTCTTAATGGCCACCTTAATTGGGCGGTTAATAGAAAAACCCCTGAAAGAACAAAGACAATAAATAAACAAAACATAAAGGGAACAATGACCTTTATTATTCCAGAAAATATATATCATTGTCATGATTTTTTTGTTTAATTTAGCAATTGTAGGATGTTGCAATTAAATAAACAGTATTAATTATTAAAAATATTTAGATACAAATTAAAAAATGCATAATTTTTACGATTCAAATAAAAACTAATTTCATTATTGTCTGTATTATTCATTTAGAGTGAATACCATTAAACAACTGTTATTAATACATCGGTCGATAATTCCTATGGAATAGAGGCACTCATGCATTTACACGTGGTCCCCAAATCTTAGTGTTTCAATTTTAAAGTATAATACATAAGCATTCTACATACTCAAACGTAACAGTGCAAGTAACACAATATCAGAGATGTCTGTAGCCAGAAATATATCCATATTCAAGTGACGAAATTTTTACATCTCCGAAATAATACTAAATCATCCAATAACTGAACTCTAGATATCAAATTAATTAATCACAATAAAACCCTTTCGTTGCTGTCAATCTAAAAATATCGCGGCAAATCCCCAGACTGAATCACTTCCGAACAATAGTGAGGTCATATTTCAAACAAAGATACCTACTCCGTTACGTTTCATTCAAACTAAGTTGGGAAACTTACCGATGCCAGACTAAATAATTTCTGTGTCCCATTGCCAGTACGGGGACGATTTATTATCTGTCATTACCGCGGCGTTATAGCGGTAATGACGCGATCCCCGTGGAAACGGGATGAATAATCCCCCACCCAAGTAATAAGCACTGCCTTCGGACTTGATAAGCCATGAAGACAACGCAAAACAATGTCTTGCTGTCACATAATATCATTACCATCGTAATAGGGTAATGATAAATATGGATCATTTACATGAGTAAGCGTATAAACATATCGCGCTGAGTATGATATTATGTTAGTTCGTTGTTATTAGACGCTGAGAGTGTTGTTCGTTAACTCGTGTATCTGGGTTTATGTGAAAACATGCTGTTACGATGTAGTTATCCAACTGAGACAGTAGTGACCGTGTGTGATGATTTTATGTTGGTAACAAGCTAACTTTTTATGTAGCATATTCAGAACTGTTATATAACTTAATGAGATGATTTTATATCAGTAACATGATGATGTAGTTAAAGCGAATTTGTCTATTACTGTTGGTAACGGTCGATATTCAATCACAGTAATTTTTTTTTATCTACTTAACAAAATATATTTTCCTTCACGTATCAACATATCGATAATGAAAAAGGTAATGTTTGGAAATGTTAATATTTTCTCATATCTTTTTATTTTTATCAGCTAATAAACTTTCAGGTACTAATTCTGTAATAAACTACGTTCTATGACGCTCAAAAACTTTCTAACTTTACCGGCATCTTTTAGATATATGTTAACATAAACGTTTAAAAGAAGGCACTAATTACACTCACTCGTAAAAAGCGTGAAAACAAGCTACACTCAGTTTAACATCGTTACTGACTTAAGAGCCCTGGTGCGCGTCTCGCTCGCGTTTCATTTAGCGTACGGTCATGTCAAGTGAGAGCTTAATAATAAACAATTTTGAGGAGCGCCTCCTCAAACAAATAATCCGATTGGCGGTCCCTAGATCGAGTTATTGGAACCAAGTGGCGATTAATTCGCGCGTCTGGAACAGCCGCCTCACCGTGACTCGGCGATGATATGCAAGTTATAAAGTCAAGTCACCCCATTTAAGTCACTCGTTATAAAGCATGATAAATATTGATACGTACTATCCACTTTGAACACAGCTTTTGACGTTTTAATTACGTATGTATCCGTATGTATTACTTATGCCGCATTGATCAAGTGGTTGCAAAGCGCGACTGCTGATCGAGAGGCCCTAGGTTCGAATCATCATCATCATCATGATGCGGTTCGAATGCCGGGTCGGAAATTACTGGACTTTTCTAACTAAGATCTTTAGTAGAACTTTCTAGTAGTAAAAATGTCTAGAGGCGCAGATTCTGGAGCTACGCTCGGTGTATGGCAATAGGAGCACCCCCTACTCCATGGTAGGTCGTAAAAATTGTGAAACGTGGGAGTGTACTACACTCCTCTGCCTACCCCTCCTGAGATTAGGCTTGATGGTACGTTTTTTTTAAATATATATAATAATAATATTGTGCACGAATTACATAAGTATATATATATGCACGTAAATGCAACGAATCAACTGTGAAGATAATTTAATCACACGGTACTAGATAATAACACGAATAACAAGGCGTGGTAGCGCGCCGCTAGTACGAGTGGCACACGTATGTCGCAGTTTTAAATTAATTATATGAGACAGTAATCAGATAATTTGAGCAATAAATATTTATGCTTTGTTAAATATTTATTTTAAATTTTATTTATTTTGTATTTTTTTGTTATTAAATATTTTCTTTAATATGTAGAATTGTTTCTACATTCCATATATAAATTGATATTATTTTTATGGAGAGGGATAAATTGTAAATTTTTCTTACATTATTAATATGCATCATTTTAAAAACTGGGCTAAGATAGCTGCTTTTACTTTAAAGCTTGAAGTCCATATATACTTGTTACTTGATTCTTCGTCAATTTGCTATTAAGCAGATCAATCCATTAGATGGCTAGTTCGTCCAGTTCTCATAAAGATACCAGTACTGTTCGAGACATATAGTATTATTCATTTACCCTTGTGAAATTGAATTGTTAAAATATTTAATAACAAAAATGTACAGAATAAAGATTTATCATAATTTCATTTTCAGATAACATTAGCTCTACATCTTTGTAGAGTCAAACTTCATTTTCGTTCTCAAACCCGTTTATTTCTTAAATATTCCCAGCGAAACGTACATACTGTATGCTTCATCGTACCTTTACAATTTACTACATTCATGCTGAGGTAGCTTGATATTCTCGTGTCCCCGAAAATATTTTTATACGCACATTATACTCGTAAGTGACCTTGTCTGAATAGAATATTTGACCTCAAAGGGCACTGCTCCTTATTAATAGCAAATTTAATTTCTCTTGTGATTTCATCCCTTTAATTTACAATGAGTTTTCCCTTTTTATGCCGACCGTAATAGTTGTGAGTAAGGACGACTGAGACATGACAGGTTCAATATGACTGAACGCACAAATAGTTTTTCAGACCATGCACTCTTAGGTGTCTAAATTTTATCTCAAAGCTAATGTTAAGAACTTTTTGCGTGAGTAATTCATAAATCTGCGTTCTTTACGATACCAAACGAAGAACTAGTGATATTCTTACCATTTGTTACTATATGAATTTGAAATAAGCCTATTATTATTTACTCTATAAATTAGTGTTACTCTGGTCATAAAACAAAAGTAGTATAAGCTAGAAATTTGCACAATTCATTAAAGAGATTATAAGAAATATTAACGAAAATGAATATTCAATTTGACTAATCTTACAAGTATACGTGAACCAAACATCAAGTACTGGAAACTCCCACATTACTGGTTTCATAAAACGTAACAACTTTATATGTTCACAATAATTTACCATAATATTACGAAACTCGATTCAGTCTCGTCTTTAACAATAAAGGTCAAAACAATTAAAAGCCAACTAGACTCAAGAGCTTGTTGGGCAATAAAAGATTATTTTAATGATACAAAGGCTTGAAAACATTCACCTCAACCTGGCCTTTCTGGACTCCGCGTTTTAACGTTTTTGAGCCATTGTACCGACCTATAAATGGACCAAAATGGTCAGATAAGGATACACAATATCTATTATTTTATATTTGCTGTAATTAAAACATTTCATTAAGAGAAAAGCAAGAGTTTTTTCCACGGTATTTTTCTATTACACTTCTCTCAAAATGAGTAAGGTTAAAATCCGAACTACCAGCCAACTGCAGATTGGCATACTCCGAATTTCTTAGAGAATATTATGAAAAACTAAGAAATGCAGGTTTTTTCACCATATTAACCCTTAACCGTTGCGGCTGGTTATGTCTAAAACAGTATGGCTCTGTTCTTCAATCATAATAAATACACATAAAAATTCCATTAACCCGATATATGTATGTATGTATATTACTTGACCAGACACACAATTTTAGGTACATAAACGCCGATCAGCCATTAGGACAATGTGTTTTAAATGAAGCACCATACATCGTTATTTAACCGAGATATTTCAAAGCCGACAAGAATTATCCATACAGCGTAGTAGCCGACGCTAGCAACATTCTAGCG
>DWME01010580.1:0-10125 GCA_018244795.1 Parelbella ahira ahira
AATTGCAATAAGTATTAAATGACGTTTTGGGTGGAATAGAGTTATAACGCACTAAACAACCCGTAAAATATCTTATAAAATATAAAGAAAACCGTTTCTATTGATAAAAATAGATGTCTTTTATAGAAAAGACAATGTAATGTAATTGCAGATACTTTGACACTGCAACTATTAAGCATTTTTATGCATTATTATGCAGAACTAGGATTTTTTCTTTTTACTTTAATTTGTTTTTGTGAAAAGGGTAAAAGCAAAATTCATTAAAATTTTTGGAAAATTATTTAGATTTGTGTCGATCGCAAAGTACTTCTGAAGTCCGATCTCATACGTACAAGCTGCAGCTTGTTCATGTACCCGTACGTCGAGGTTTACTCCTATAGAGTTGTGCATGTTTTAAAAATCATACGTTTACACAAATAACCTCACTCTATGATGTCCCTTATGGCGGGGTATACTTAGGAATATACCACGGATATGAGGAGATAGCTTAACCAACAACAACCTGATTCAAAAGAGACACATAATTATTTTTAACATCTTATGTAGCAGGAAATTAAACCCAGAAGCATTTGTGCGACAGATTAGTATAACATGTCGTGTACGTATTATTTATATTTGAGCTGCTACTGTCTTTTATTTTTATTACAATCAGCTTAATTATGCCGTGTTTTCCATTCGTTGTTTTTACAAGTTATGTTTATTAAATTTGTTGAATTGGACGAAATATTCAACATATGATTATTGCTTCACAGCTAATATCTAGCGGAATATAAAAAACGAGCTGACTAACCATAAATATACAGGAAAAAGAGTCCTTGAGATTTTTACTCTAAAGTTACGTATGTGATAGGACATTTTTTGTAAATTGTATCGTCTTTGCATACAAGTAAGACAACAAAACAAAATATAAAATTGGTATTAAAGAGCATCCTTGACGTTTAATTATATACGAGGTAATGTCAAACCGTAATCTCACGTGATAGAAAGTTGCATTGCGGTCAGAGATGCGATACATTAAAAGCTTATCGTAAGACATAGCATACAACAAGTATTATATTGTTGTATACATCGTTAGTAAAATCATTTAAGATTTTAAAATGTACAACTAATTTGTTTATGTTATCTGTTTAATATTATTAATAATATATATTAAATTTCTACGTTTTAGAAATCATTAATTAACACAATTTTTAACTCGGATATAGTCTAGTCTTAATTATTAAGGTTAAGATATTCTCGATTATACAATGGTTTTCAAACTCTACTTATTTATACAGCATCTTTTAAAAGAGTAGTAAAGAATGATTGGAAATAAAATGTTAAGTCTCGGATCTCTAGCTCACGCACAAATCCGTACAAACAACATTGTTCTGTGACATTTGGAGGCAGTGCACCTGGCCGGCAGCGGCTGTGCCTGTCATTTTCCTAAACGCGTGGGCCCTACGCACTTGTTACCGAGGTGACGTAGTGTAAATTACGCCTTAGCCCTGATAAGTAATGAAGGGACGACGTCTACGGTTTGCTACGTCTACGTCTTAGATAGTAAATTAATATTTTTGCCAAATTCTAATAGAAAGAACTTTTGCAGACGCTACATAAATGACTACATACATCACTGTCCTTTTAAATAAATGAATCGTTTAATTGTCATTCTTTTTAAGAGCACTAAATATAGAGTTCGAGAGTTTTGTTTGAAATTGTTTGCGAAGTAGTAATACATAAAATTTATGTTAAATTGGTTATCATTGATTTGATATTGCAGTATAATATTCATTTCAATTTATGCTGGGATTGTTGAATATAAAATAGCTTAATACTTGTGGATTTGTGGCGAAATAACAATAAGCACGATAAACTTATAGCTGCCAGGTCCTAATTCACGCGCAAATCCGCACTAAATACATTGTTATGTGACATTTGGGAAGCTGTGGAGCTGGTCGGCAGCGGGTGTAGCTGTCATTTCCCTGGCTGCGTGGGCCCTAGGCACTTGTTAGCGATGTGAATAAGTGTAAACTAAGCCTTGCAGTGGACAGGTTTATTCGTGAATGGATGTAATAATAATCATAACGAATTATGTTAATTATATAACATCATCCAATTTTTCAACAGACTTATTGTGAACAGACTACAGAAATTACAAATGTAACTAAAAATATCTATTAACATTAGTGTTTTTATTAGAATTGGTAGGAGGAAATTTTAGATTTTGCGCGGATTTGTTACTAAAATTGTATTAATGCGTAAATCATCCATCGATTAAAAAGTATGTATATCATAATAAAACTTGTGATTCACTATTAATAGTCAGTTTAAAATTTAGAATAAAATAGAGTCGCCACTGCAATTTTCCTGTTTTCAAAATTTGTTTGATATTTTTTTTATATTATGATACTGCTGTGATTTATATGCAAACGTGATACAGTAGTTAAACTTGTATTAAACAGTAGCTAAACGGAAAACGTAGTTAATTTATTCAGAACATAAGGTTTCGTCTCTTCTATGTATCTTAGATTTTATACTAATGGTGTGTAATTGTAGAGCCCGTTAATCTTTTATTTAATAACATTAATTTGTAACAATATTTACCGTGAGACATATTATAATTATACTGCATAGAGTCGGAAACATAAATAATGAAATAGTCATCCAAGTTTGCGTCCCTATGTACATTAGAAATCTATGTATCGGCACTTGCAATCAAGCGCACATAAGTACAACAGACACTCGAAGACATAGTTATAACAGAAATTATATTTTATCTCTACAAAAACTCTCCTTTTACCGCTAGACAAACACAATTAGTATGCGCTTTATGTTACCAAAGATAAACAGTAAGTTAATAAAAAATAATCACCTTGTAACACCGAAAGACTTGTTCTAACTGCACTTCACAGTTAATTTTGTAAACAAAACATAATCTCAATTTGGTTCCAGTGTACCAAAACATTCGGAGCACATGTCACTTACGAACGACAACATTGGTTTTGTGTTTTATCGAGAAAAATCCACTAACTATGATATTTTCACAACCCGCACTCTCAAAACAGGGTCCTAAAGAAAGTTTTACAAACACTTATAATGTAGAGTCCCTTTGATATTCATCGTTAATTATTCAGTCCGGGTATCCGATTCATTCAAATCGGAATCGTATTGGAACATAACGCTGTGTTATTATTTTTGTGACATCGCGATTTCGAAAAAGGCGCGCGAGAACGCGCCTGTGTGCGTTACAACCTGACCATAAGCTTGCGTAGACGCAACTGAAATCACCTTGCAAGGCCCACTATACCTGTCTCTTACTAAACCTCTATCTATCTTACTCTAGCGGGCATTGTGCCCAGTCCGGCGACTGGCTTATACGGCTGACAATAAATTACGTATAGAATCTAATCAGTTTAATAGATGTGTGATTTTTTTTAACGCTGACCGTTTTAATGGCACCATGCAATGATCGGTCGATGGAGGATAGCATTAATTACATCTGTGGTCAATTTGATTTCGTGAATTAAGTTTAAGATGCATCACTGTAAAATGGGCCTTTTGTCAACAATTCACCACACCAGACTGAGAAGAACACAATACCGAAAACAATTCAAATGTAAATATAAGTGTCTTAACGTATTTTATTCAGCAAACATTCACAATCTCTATAGACATTTCAACGCAGTATGCTAACGCTGTAACATTCGGTAGCGATTAATCTAACAATTAGCTTCGCTACCTAATCCGAACAGTTTGAAAGGCCAGATTGTATCGATCCACGCGGGACGTAATTCGGTCACCCGCGTCTTACGTTCTTGGTTTTCTCGAGTGTTTTCCAACATAAGACACTTGTTTGACTATCGCTGTGTAATAAGTGAAATGCATTTTTTTATCAAAGAGCCATTTAAAAGGATTCGCCTTTACTGGTAGTTGATGTAATATTGAATTAACGAATATTCGTGTCATATAATATTGAGTTCAAATATTCCTGTCGTGTAATATTGAGTTAATTAATATTGGTGTCATATAAAAATAAAAAATTGTGCCTTCTATATGACTTAGTAATCGAGTCTATTTCGGAATGCTTCATGCTTTTTATTGCGGAAATGACTATAGAAATTTATATCTAGCGGTCAACTATCCTACGAGTATATCTGACCAAGCTCAGGAATGCTAAGTTCTACATATTTTAAGCTGTCTACAAAGCTCGCTAGGATATCGCAATCAATAATAAATATATATATTTATATTCATCTTTCTGTTTCCAAACTAAAACATGAAGAAAAAATCAATCGCTCAACTTTTACGCGTTCGCGGTAAGACTCGTTAAAACAATAAAGTGGGTATTTTAGAACTAATAAAGATTTTCCGTCTGATCATATATTGCATTCGCAATAAGGATAAGATTACGAACAATAGTGTTTATAAAATGCTAAATCGCCTAGCAGCAGAAACGTAACTCGTTTCCACACCTACATGTACCTACTTCTGGATAAACAAGAAACAATGCCATTACATGCAAGCTATAGTAATGACAGCACACAACAAGCACAATAACGGACACACACTCACACACATGTAGTACACTCACACACCCAAAAGATTCTTGTTCTTCAAAATAATAGTATAAAGTGATTGAAATTTTGGTCGAATATTTAATTGCGGTATTATATTCTAAGGTTTATTTCCATTTAGATATTGAAGTAGTGTTTGGGTTTTTTCTCAGGTTTTCGTACTATTTTTGTAATTCGGATCTACGAATATACACAGTTGACAGAATTGGAACCAACAAGGAAAACAATTATAATAGGCTGTATGAATGAAATTTTATTAAGACATGTTGTAACTGCTACCTATATTAGTATATAAATAAAAATATGTTATGGTATGATTTAATGTCATTGATTTTTATTCAATAGAATGCATGTTTTTAGCATAAATTATTATTAACGCCACAATGTATAAGTCCAATTATAAATTTTATTATTATATGACTTTGCATACAAAGAGGTAGATGCTATATACTGACAGATTTATGTAAAGTATTACTCTGCAGTACATATATGAATTTTAATGTATCATGTAATAATAGAAATAAATCTTAACGTACGATAATCATAATGTTAATTGCAGGAAATCTGTTGAAACGCTACAGCACGCGCAAAATGACATGAGTATACATACATATATGTATGTACTTGGATCAAAAGAGTCTAACTAGAAGTTGCTTGTACATTAATAAATTTCTTTGTTGCAATTATTCTAGTATTCTGTTTATATCACTTATGAGATAAAAGTCACTTGTTAATTCCATAAGGAATCGTACCCGAATATTTCAGTCTCAGAGCTACTACATCTTTAATATAAAAAAAAAATAACGCCGAATGTATTTCTTTTAAACTGTTCCATTTTTAAATAACTCAACAAACGTCTCTTCAAATATATAATATTTAGAACGTCATACGGAAGTTGGACACATCAACGAATCGCTAGAAGACAGTGGACATAACATCTCGGTGAGTCATACAGACATACATATCTAGTCATTTATGAGATGGCTTTTCCTAACTTGTCTCTTGTGTTACAAAAATTCCCAGAACTGTTATGTCATGAGGTAAAACAGCGAATAAAATGTGTTATTATATATGCTAATTATATCTAACAAAAGATTGTTCGGAAATAATGCAGAGTAAAAAATCTGTGACGTTAGGAGGATATTAATTATAATGTTCAAAGAAAATGAATTCGAACCTAATATATAAGAGGAGACTGGGGATCGAATGAAATGACTGTATTGTAATAATAATAGTATAATTTACGTTATATTATGTAAATATATATATTTACTACATATGTATTATAAGTGTTAATCCAAGATTAAAATCGTATACACAAACAACACGACGATAAACACAATATTGAAATTTATTTTAATTCAAAACAATGTGAGTTTTAGAATGCAAGCGGACAAGCCGAGAAAAACACATCTTGACAACACTCGTGAACTGGGCGACTTATTGTAAGTCCTTAGATGGCTGGAGAAGCAACCGTAAAGATCAGGCTTCAGTTCTCGGCTTCGGCTGCCAATAGCTTTATGGTTTAAGTGCTGTGTTTTCACTCATTTCGTATTCCGTTCAGATTTTCTCGTCTGGAAACAAGCTCCGTACAATCCGGCCCATAATGAAGCTAAATACAGTATGTATTTATTTACAAAGTGTTACTCACTACAAATAGGTTTTTTATCCGAGTGCGGTCGACAAAAAAGGTATAGTTTTTAAATTGGTATTTACGCGTTGTAGAGACAAGGCGAGCGCTGGAAAATGGTAAAAAATAGCGCAATATTCGACTTGAAGCGTACAAATTGAATGTATTTTCTGTATACATAGATGTTACTGCACGTTAAGTAACTATATCTTTCATTACTAGCTTTTTATGGGTTTGGGAGCTTTAGCTAGTAGTGTGCCAAAGCCTGAAGATTATAGAGTCTCTCTTTCACTATTTGTTCAATAAATCATCAGTTGTTGATGTAGTGATGTGTTTCTTGATAAAAGGATAAATTAAATTTACTCACGCTAACATACGAAGCGTTATTTCGCGTTTCATCAGAAACTTGATTGATTTTTGTTTCTATTCGATATTTATTACAGAGTTTTTGATCAGGAGTAAGTAATTACTTAAATGGTTTGCCTGTTGTTTCTTACTAATTTCGTAATGTGATTTTACTAATATTCTTATCTATTAATTAAAGAAATATATAATTATTATACTTTACGCCCTCAGACTGTCAATTCTGGTGACATTTAAGAGTACTTAACTACTGAGGTTTAATTTCAAACATACGAGTCTGGCATATCAGTGTGTAACATTTGTCTTACTGTTAAGTGAAATTGCGTTATTAACTTTTGAGAAGTTTTTATAAGCGGATATCGGAAAAATGTTATAGATACCTACACCTATTATAATATGATAGGATGTAATGTACAAACTATGTTATTCGTCATAAAATATGTCAGAAGGTTCTAGATTGTCGCCTTTGTGAAAAGCTCTACAATGTTGAAATAATGCATAAATTTATATTATTATCAATTATATATTTTTATTATTATTCACATTCTTTTGATATATATAAATACAATACTTCATTAGAACCCCTAAATATTATTATATTCTATTATCGTGTTCATTAGGACACAAATATGTAAAACCCTTATTAAATAAATTGTTAATTTAAATTGATAAAAAATAAATTATCACATTTGCATAGTATCATAGTATCGTGTGTAGGTTGTAAAAAACACGAAAACGGACTTAAGGTCAAACCATGTGATGCATTCTTCGAGACAATCGATATTTTTTGTTAACTTACCGTTTTATTAACATAACAATTTAAATTACAACAAAGAAAACATAATTTATTGATATTATGCCGTGTTAATGTCTGTATCTTTTTATCTTTGTCAAAGTCATTTGCGTCTAGCTACGGGTGCGGTTACCCTGCACCTGTACTCGCCACCTCGAGCGTTCATATTATTGCTTTGTTTTGGTTCCGAGGTCATTTGGGTATTAGAATAGTCATTTTCATCACCTGTCATCTGCCATATACGAAGTTCTAATGGATATATTATTGTTTACTATTACATTATCACCTACTTTATGAGTCTATACAGGATCTAATACAATTTAAAAAAAGTAGCGTTCGTGAACCGATCGACTTGGGGCAAAAACTAGCTGTTCCCCAAATTGAGGGCACGGGGCTACTGACTCCTCTCCTTGTGCGCACTGATCTTTATTTTAAAACTTAGTGCGGTTTATTTTTGCTTCTTGTAATATACTAAATTGAATTTGTAATATATAAAATCCTTCATCCTCTCAGGGTGAAATGGACCTAATGGACCTTTCTAACTTAAGTAAGATAAACGTTATTCGTCTCTTATTTATTATTAATCATTATAAGTAGAGCAGTAAATTTATACCTCCTTGTCTGTACCTAATTATCCATCTCTTTACTCAGGAGTCCTTATAAAGGGAATATTACAATTTGTAATACAATGCGCCCGTGCGTGGCGCGGCCGGGCCGGGGCAAAAACTGGCCGCGCCCCAAATGGACCGCGGGGCTGTTGACTCCACTCCTTGTGGAGCCGTCGCACCAACCTTATTACAAGGATATGTGTAATTGCAATTCTGATTGTTTGCGCTGCTGATAGTTCCTTTGATGGGGAGTTTTATTTGTCTAAAAAAAGTTCCTATGTTTACTCTGTCTTTTTCAGCTGTCATTATCCCACGTATGTCACATTTAGGTTATTTTTCGCTAAGACAATTCATATTCATGTAGGTATTATGTTAGCCGTTTATTCTAGTCTCGTCTGATGAATTTCATCAGCCGCTATAAAAACGTTATTTTACTGAACAATTTTGGTATAAACATAAATTCTATAGGAAAACCACGTTCGGTTTCTTATACCCAATGAGTTGGAGTGTTTAAAAACATCTATTATGTTCTAATGCACGGTTTATGGGTGATATTATAATAACGATAGTGGTACGAATGACTACATTAAGTTCGGGACAGGTGTTGAGCAGAGGCAATGTCCCGTTATCAACACGACGTTAGATAACGCATTTGCATACAGTTTCTTAAATCATTTAATTTTATTACTCTGCGTGTTTCAATTTACGAGATACGAACATGTGGCTGTTAGTAAAAGTAGCATATAGTTTTTGACTGATCCATTTGTGCAGTGGTTTGTTAACGGTTGTGGGTTCAGTTTTAAATCAGAACAGATATTTGTTTGATGACCAAGGAGTATTTCTTGTGTGTTTATATATCAAATTATTCACAAGCGTGTATTTATAAATACATATATGTATGTTGTTTGCGATCTGTCTGGTTACTATAGCAGAGACCCAAAATACTTTAGAACAGATGACCGTTTGCGTAGTTGCTTTAAAATATTGCAAAAAAAAACATGAAAAATTTATAATCTATATAATAGTGTTGTATTTTGTAAGATTCTCAAAAAAATTAATCATCCTTTTATAAGGTGGCGATAAGGTACAAATACATAATAGTATTAATTATTTATTAAGATCTCAACCTACCCTCACATCCGCTGATCGATCGAAACAATTATACCTAACTTAACTATACACGCGAATAAAAACGCAGGTGTAATCAATGAATTTCATTCACGGCCGCCGGCAACGTATTAAGGCGTAATACAAATTTCATTTTAACCTGTTAAAGTACCGATAACTATTGAACACGGTTACCGTTACGTGCCGAATATTCGAAACAATAAAATTGCCCGCCCCGCCCAGGAGGCGGGCCACATAAATCAGTACAAAACACAATTATAAGAAATTACATATATAATCCACGCGTGTAATTAAAAAAAGCGGTTGTATTTCACGTACACGTCGATTAACAACAAATACTTATTGGACCACCTACAGTTATCTCTGTTTTTATCTATGCTTATTAAAATTTGTATGATTTGTAAGCAGCGCTTGTATTCGTAACATCTGCTCTAGTTCATTAATTAGAATTTTCTTGGACTGTACATCACTTATGATTTTTAATGTCGATGTTTTCGAGATTTGATCCTGTATCTCTTTTATTAATATTAATGTGTAGAAGTTATTAATAGACACAACATTGGAAGTATATTCTTAATGTTTTATAGATCATAGTTTAATCGATTCAGGAAATATGCTATTCGTATGTTCCTCCAGATGGCTTGCTGTTAGTGGCTTTGAACACCCTGAGTGTAATGTCATTGTCATTTTTCAAAACGTGATTTATGATAGAAATGTTTTCTTAAACAACAATGTTCCTCCTGTACTATTTGCAGTGTAAGCTATCTTTCTAGAATCAAGTATTTAAAGAATGTAGGTACTTTATATTTCTGTTTATGAGTATTAAGATACGCATTCGCTGACAATGTACGTTTTTTTCATTAGAATTAACAACATTTTTAGGTATATATTTTTTTCAATTAATTGTAGGGATATTAACAAAATACACAAACTAATCAAATCATTCTATCGGACGCTGAAGCAACAAAAAAATCATCATCATCATCATCAGCCTATAGCTGTCCACTGCTGAACATAGGCCTCCCCCAGAGCGTGCCACGCTGCTCG
>DWME01010581.1:0-10124 GCA_018244795.1 Parelbella ahira ahira
GGCCGAATCTGCCACGCTGGCCAAGTGCGGGTCGGCTAACTTTGCTAATAGAATAGTCAATACTAATATTTATTGGAAGAAAAGTAAATTTATTTAAAGATTAATAAATCTATATACTAATGAGAGTAAATAATGACATTGTTCATGTACTAAATACGTATATACTAGCATATTAAATAAATATACATAAATATATCTACATTTGCATGATGCAAAAACAATGTAGGTACATAAAGTAGGTACATGTATAAATATTATATGTACAAAAATTTTGTATTCCAAACTCAATATGACAATTACCTCCTATACAGAATATTTTACGATTAATGACAACCATTGTAATGGATAACTGAAATTAGTCTGAAACTGAAACCAGTCTCAAATCTCAAACTAAAACGTTCGCTTAGAATTGTGAACGTGCGATCACAAATAAAGGGAATATTCCGATAAAATGTTATAGTAACATTTAGCCTTCAATTACCTACCAAATGCCAAGATAAATGAATATTTCTCGTGTTTTGAACATTGGTATAATCATGAAATTCTTAACACTCAATTCACAACTTATGCAAAATGAACATGATTGCAACAGTTCCTATTCGACATTTACGTAAACATTAATGTCGCCGGGTGTCAAAACAGCGACAACGCAACGCCTATAGAAATTCTCTGTGATTGTACATTTTTTGTGCAAAAACGAGTGAATGTCAATGTCGGATTTCTGTAAAATCACTCGTGGGTAAAATTCGGTGGTTAGAATCATGTTTCCGCTTAGCTCTGGTTTTTTTCTTCAATT
Organism: Parelbella ahira ahira; assembly: GCA_018244795.1. Taxonomy (NCBI): domain Eukaryota; kingdom Metazoa; phylum Arthropoda; class Insecta; order Lepidoptera; family Hesperiidae; genus Parelbella; species Parelbella ahira. The sequence continues at coordinate 797 of DWME01010581.1, forward strand.
TAATATTACAGTCCTTATGTTTAACGAGCGATTTACATGATTATTATAAATGAATTACTTATAAATGAAATTATAGATTTTTTTTTTATAAATTGCTTGCTGTCAAAATATTACCATAACAGGCTGTTCATTTTTAACATACTTAATATAACATATGGCGGATTGTAAATCTCTTAGATAGAACTACTAAAGCTGTCAATTTGCGTTTACTGATCTCTCATGGGATATAAATCAAACAAAGAAAGATACTTTGCCATAGATAAAGTAAGTAGATCGAAGTGAGTTATGAATAATGCACCACTTATCCTACTTTCGAGTACCCCAAAGACTTAAATTATTTTAATTGTTAGTGAAGAGCTTTGGTTGATATATAATATTTGCGCATACAAATGATCTACCTGTTAGCCCCTTCGTGAATACGTAGTGGAGAGAAGTATGGCAATTCAGACAAATGTGATTTATTTTTGAAATTCTGTGCATGGAATAAATGTGCTATATAAAAATAAATTTAGCTGGTAAAGTTGGAGAGTACCTACAGTAATTTAATTTAGAAATAAATACTATATTCAAATAAATGCAATCTAACATAATTAAATAAATCTACTAATTTCTCTATCAATAATTAATATTAAAATAAATTAATAATATAATGAATAATAAAATTAAATCATAATTAGCCAAATACGCGTAGTATTTGTTTTAATGGTGGCATTTGGTAAATTTATATTTTAAACATACCATTCCTTAAGAATAAATTTTTTTTTAAGCTATTTATTTGTTCTTTATTTATATAGTTATCTATTTTATATTTCAGAAAAAATATACTTACTCGCTAAAGCGGCGACTGCCGTCAACACGATGAACACTTTCATGATGACCTTTTATTTATGATATTAAAGAAAATATAATAAAAAATACAATGACTAGATTGTGGTCCGACCCCTTTGGCGACCCTGGTGCGACTGACGAGTGCAAGCGTTGCGCGCGCCTTTTCTTCACCTGACCTGCGTATGCGCCTAAAACCGGTACGAAGACTTAGGCGTGATTTAACAAATTCTTCTATTACTGAAACAATACAAATTGTCTTTGTTGAAAAGTCTAATTATAGTATTTCCTTACACACCATTTGTAAAAGGAAACGCATTTAATAAATCCGCTTAGTAAGTAATGTTGAACGTGGTACCCGTTACTTTGCGAAGCATTCGTCTTGCCCTTCGATCGATGCATATTACTCATATTATACCTACGAATATCTATGACATGGTTTCCAATCAATACAATGGAGCATTTTTCCATAGCCCCCATTCACCATATACCACATAAGTAGATAACTGTGCATTCCAAAAACTCAGTCGCCACGCGATACGATGTGCATATTAACGACCATATGTTTCTTTGTAGAGTGTTTTTTATACAAACACCACGTCGAAAGAACAGGCTTATGGCTAACGAATCGACCATTCACTTTGACGAATTTCTTGTGTTAAATGTTTCATAAAATTCAACATTCGATCAAGTTAAATAAGATTATACGGTTCGTGTTTTGATGAATTCCAGTTTAACGTCAATAACGTTACATGAAAGTAAATCAGACATAATATAAATTTAATTTACATCCAGCGACACCTTCCTGGAACCTACGAATGAACTATCTAACTAATTAGCTAATCGATTTTAAGGTCATATATATGTACCAAATATCTATATATGATAGTTATAATTATTTAAGGACGTCATCAAACCGGTATTTTTGAAATCGTTTGTGCTCTGCGTTGTCTAACTTGACTGTATAACATAACAAATAATAAATTATAGGTACTCATGCCACGCAACATTCTTACAAAACGATCAGAAGATGAATGACAAATTTGTCTCGAAAATCGAAAAATACTTGGATAGAATTATTATAGCCATTTAATTTTATGAAAATACTACTTCAGGATATAGCAAAATACTTATATCTTATTACCGTGCTGTTGGAACATAAGATTTGTAAAATCTTCAAGGACTCGGTAGCATTAAGATCGGCTTAAAAACTTCCGAGACTCAATTTAATACAACAAACCCCCATTAGTATATCCCTAGTCTTCTTAACCTATACCCAGCGGTCGGCTGAAGGACGTCTAAGTTTAACTAGAAATGGGAATAAAATAAAATCTCTGTTGGTTGAAGGCACCTGCGACAGAAGTTAAAGATTGCGTAGAATCACGTAAGAAATGAAATGTAATGATAACTGGCCTACATCAGGAATTAAAAACTAGATGTATATATTTCTAACAAAGCTATTAACCTATTCTATACTGTTCTGTATTCTTTCACCTTTGAAGAACGGCAGATGTGTAAATACAAAAGGTCAATATACAAAATCTTGTAAGACTTCATTTATAATGTGTTATAACATTGCGATAAACGAAAGTGTCCGTATTAAGTAAAACTTTGTGATTTCAATTGTGCAACTCTGTTAAATATCACGAAGGAAATTAATTAGTGTTATTTAATATCTTCATGGAATCCAAAAGGTTTATTTTGTAGTGAGAGCATCGTACTGAAGCATCTGAAACACCTGATATTAATTTATTAATGAAGGTATATTTTTAATGAGCGTCAAACGCTTAATTCAATAATTTTTAAACTTATTCTTTCTGTGGAAAGTAGAATATTGGCTGACAAAGAAGCGATGGTCAGTTTTACTAATTAAAAGTTATCACTTAAAGTATAATAATAAAGAAGAAGCTCGATTAATATTTTAAATAACCTAATGTTATATTTGCTTGCATTTTAAATATCTACTAATTCCTATAATTTCTACAAACCAGTCGATCTGCAGCTCTTTAATGATTGCAAAATTGACCTTTACAACATTTTGAACCGGAAGCTAAATTGATGATATTCGCATAACGTTATTGTAACCTGTTCTTACGTGATTTTTGTATTATATTGGAATATATACTTTATACCTACATATTATGCAACAAGAATTGCTTGTTCAATACTTTAAGAAAAAGGACTCGTAAAATTAGGGAGAATTCAAATGTTGCTTTTTTACTGAATATTTGATATTAATAGTTTAGAAATCAAAGTTTAAGAACCGTCATTAATCAATTGGTAATCAATTGGTAAGTACTTAACGTTAATTACCTACTTAACTTAACGTTCTGTTGTTTTGTTCACTTGAAAGTAGGTACCTATAATGCAATAAGGTTATATATCATTGGATAATTTTATATTATCACCGGTGTAAAATAAAATCTGTCTAATTATAGCCCTCCACGTCGTAAGTAGCAGCTAATGAAATAGAACGACACTTACATATATAATTCTTTAAGATTTATATAAGTAGGTATTTACTAACAAATTTTTCCTTCAAACAAGTAACAAATCTGTTTGTCGCCGATCTTAAAGTGGTAAAAAGAACGTTAAGTGTTAAAAAATGTTTGTAAGCTAACTAATAAAACTTTTTGCAGTAGTAAATAAGTCAGACATGCGATCAGTTGCGACTATGAGTAAAACTACGTCGCTGAAGAAAATTGGTATCGGTCCGCTAATGAACAGCAAAAAATCTTCAAGAAAAGTTTGGAATAAAACATATGTTGGAATATGACTTTATCATTATATTGTGTACCATTTTGTAACAATAGAACTTTATCGCGGTCAAGGTACCTATATCTTAATTTTATGCAACATGCAGGCAGGCATCTGTCCACCCACTTAGAATATTGTTTCGTTTGTACTTTGAGAATCATCAAGTCTACTGCAGTAAAAAGTTGTAGGTATAACCAATCAAATCTTTACACATGCTAAATACACGAGGTTGCCTCGTACAGCCGTCAATGACCCCAAAATTCGAAAACGCAAAACCACCCTTTTCTTTTCAGAATATTTCCCAAGTCACTTCAAGGTACAAAATCAATCGGTTATACATTACAACAGTGCTCATAAATATATGACATGAGCTCCAACGAACTGCAAATATAGACAGGTACATCCAGGTTATATATCAAAATTATTTATGCAAATACTTTGACAAGCCTTGAACCATGTGCGCGTCAGCTTATCATCGAAATCTATTGCCAAATTCGTCCTAATTATTTTATACCAAATTCATTTTTTGCCAAACCCATTGCCGAATTCATTATTCCATTCACCTTCATTCATTAATACTAAATTAATTTTTTTTCGTCAATTCTATTGCCAAATTCATCATAAATATCTTACACCAAATTTGTTTTTTTTTTTGAAAAATCTATGATCATAATTCATATTACATATGTTTTAACAAATTCCTTAGTTTACCGAAAATAAAGTTGAGTCCTATTATGTACAAAATAGCATGCGATACATATCTGACGAGTATTTTTATTAAAACTGTAAATTTTTCTGTAGGTATTTGTTTTGTTTGTGTACATCGTATTGCTCGTGTGAAATGTTCGTTGCATATCCTTCTGATAGGCGATGAGTAAATTACATCATAGAGCAAACTAACAGCACATGCCTATTACCTACTTCTTCCGAAGTCGTTGCAACATTCGGATTCCGCGTAACACCTTTTGAAATATTGTCATAGATATCCAACCGGGTACCTGCCACGGTAACCAAAAGTCAATTTATTTTAATGCCGCTTTTAAATGTTAACTATTTATTCATAATGAAAAATGTGTAATGTTTTTCTAAATAAGTTTGCCTCTTGAATATCTCTATGTGCATTAATGTACGTAGCAGTGAATGCAACTTATTCAAGGGTAATTAATTATATTATATTCATATATACGTAAGTTTATTGCATTTTATTTTTATAGGCATCTCGTAGTTAAGCCGGTACAAAAGAGAAGTAATTAATAATTCCTTAATATACGATGCTGCTTTTTACATTACTAAAATACATTCCAATATGAAAAATATTAGAATGTATTGTATAAAATGTTTCAAACAGCTTATTTACTATTAAATGTTTCGTGAGAATTTATGCACATGATTATACATATCCAGGCTTATATAATTTTGGTCTCGGCTTTATATTATATAATAATTACCTATGTTCTGAATAGCCAGAAAAATAGTTAAATTAAGTGGACAGGCAGTCACGAGAGGTCATCTAGGACCGAACTTAATTTGTCAGTACACATTAGTCCAGTTATCATTAGTATTAAAGCAACCAGTATTCCAGGGTTTATTCACACGAAGTATGTCACGGGCATTGCTGCTTCCGAGGATTGAGATAGTAGCTTATACCTACATATGTACAAACGTATACCTACCTATACCTATGTGTATCAGCAATAACATTGTTCAGACCGAAACACGAATTATTTTTTAACAGTTGCTCGGTAATTATAAATATATTTAACGCTGTCACTGCCTCGAGCGAATCGTACTCATGTTTTACCGCCTTTCTAGATGGATTGTATTAAATGAAACTGTAAATCCATACATACCTACATATACCTACCTATGTTTTTTGTTGATACAACAACATGACTGGTATAATATTATAAAAGTAATAGGCTTTATTAGCATAAATGAAATGGCGATATACCAGATTGTATGATATATCAAACAACAGACAATAGCCAGTCAACAATGCCAACTTTCACCAGTTGATTTATCAAAGGAAATAAATTAATGGCGCTAGTTCCGCATACTGCTCCAGCCGCGATCTGAACTAATGTTTGCGTCACAACACTGTAAATTCTTTTATTATTATTCATGAATGCTCAATTGCAGCGTTTTGGATATAATGTTGTATTATGTCACAGATATACTTACGAATGAGTTTTTAGATTAATATATCTATCTGCATAAAAATGTATTTATGTGGTAAATTAACGTAAAATTGTAAGGAGATCTAGTTACTTTAGTTGTTCATAATATTTTTTAATGAGTGCAATCTGGCAATTAGCACTTGGACAGTTTGGTGAGCTACCGCTTTAAATCTTGCTATGAGAAGAGACTCATACATAACAGTGCAACGATTAAAATAACTAATCATTAATATTAAAACAGTATAAAAATAAAAATTAACCACTAGGTGCCTGATTTAGTATCGTTATGAAAACCGAACAGATTAAATGGGACATTGCTCCACAAAAGTATAAGGTAAATTACAAACTGTAAATTATAAAATGCGTTACATGGCTTGTATGGCCCAAAAATGATACGTTTAAAAAATCGTATAGTCTAGTCATAACCAGATAATCAAATTCGAAGGATGATTTTCTGCAAACAATAAAAGGTGAAATATATGAGTATAGAGATATAAAGTTATTGTTAGACAAGACCCGGGGAAACGCTATAGAGACAGGCATGCGTCTAAGCATGACAAATGTTTTTTTATAAAAATAAGAAATTAAAAGAAATTTATTCATCTTTAAATACCAAATTTCTTTAATATTAATATGTCTTCTATATTCTAATGTAATTAATGCAATTATTTATTGTAATGAACTAAAATCGGTCATAATGCTTTGATATTATAAAGTGTTGAATATTAGATAGAGCTCTAATATCACGTACCTATCTTGTTTGTTTAAATTTGTATGCTTCGACATTTATTTATTCGGCATAATACTGTAACAAAATTAAACGGCGTCTCGATTGTAACAGTTGTTTAATTTCCACTATTCTCTAATTACGTTTACTATACAATTTGTCTCGTATTTTGTCACCCTTTTTCTATCGTTCCTTCCGCGAAAACTCACCAACTTCATTTTCTTTTCTGACATCTATTCTAGTTATTCCTTTTTTTAAATTCTCATTTTTCAGCCAAAAAGTATGCACACTGAGTATAAAACAATTCAGACATTATTTCGTTTTGTATCATTATAAAACAAATAAAATATAAATAATGCAAAACATTAAGAAATTACTACAATACTATAACTGTTGGTCAATTGTATTAAATCGTTCTGTTGTGAATTTAGCTATTTAGCACTTTATTTAAAATATGTGTTCTATGAACGTACACAAAATATGTTTCCTTGTTATAGTTTCTGCGTAATCAATAATTTAGATATTGCAATATTTACCTAATTATTTCTGTTTTAGCGCTGTATCATACTAAAAGCATCTTATATTATTTTCTGTGCTGGCAACACTAGACGAACACGAAAGAAAACAAAAATCTGAATAAAATAACAACAACAAAGAAACATGTGAACATCTCAATTCTTGGCAGAATGATAGGCAGCGCAAGGATCTGATCGCGATATTTTAAAATCCGTAGTTCACACAATGATCGTTGCATTTCAGACTTTGATTTATTTTCGCGAATCCTTGTTGACCGCATTAGACTGGTTGATTCCTATTTGGCCGTACTACAAAAAGTGGACGTTGGCTACGAATGTGGAAGTTACAGAGGACAGTGATGGAGATCAGGTGTTTGCTGATTATGACGAGGAGAAAGGAGTAGTGTTCTACCCGCCGGTATATGCGCAACGCTACGCCGCAGTCGCTGACTGTCTTATGGATGATAAGTGGGCTAACAAAATAGAAAAGGTGAGATCTAAAAATATATTACTAGCATATAGATATAAATTCCTTAGGTGACCTTTGTAGGGCTACAAAAGCAATGTCTTTTATATGAGTCTAGTTAAAGATTCATTTGCTTAGCTTGTCTACAAATACTTATGCTTCTTTTTGGCTCTATTTCGAGGGCAATAAGCACATCATTGTTAAATTAATGTTTGTTGTTACAGTCATCTCCACTTTTAGAAAAACATTCACATTTGTCACATGTATAACAATTTTTACATCCCACTGTTGCGTTTGGCTCTGCTGCAACTGTAGAAGGCTTGAAATATCACCCACTACATTGCTCCAATATGGATTGACTTATAAATATGTGCTATGTATGTCTGTATCATTTGTGATCAACAGGTGGTTGATTTTGGCTACAATGACATGAGCTTCATAAAGTATTTGAGAGATGTACCAGGAATAAAGTGCATTCTTGGTGTTGACATTGAGTCTTTGCCGCTCCGCTGGTCCTCAGATCTGCTGGGCTGTGATGATTATGCACCCAAAAGGGAAAGTCCCTTGCAAATTATGGTAAGTGTAATTCAAAATAATTTTTGTAATATATATTTGAATGTTCATGTCACATGATTAAATGTAGGGCATGTATCAATAAAAGAAACAAAGGCTACATACATATAAATCAAGTACTCAAATTAAATTGTATATAGACCATGTTAAAAATTAATGAACAATAATATTATTATAACTATTTTATTACATATATGGAACATATGAGCTAAAAAAATATGTCGTAACACTGTGTACAAAAATAGTTTTAAGTAATTGATGGATTAAGTATTTAATTTCTGTAGTATATTAAATATTTTTTTAGGTATTAAATTACAATTTTCTATTAACTGATCTCATGTATTTTGGCTATAGACTAAACAATCCAAAGAGGGTTTTCAGTAAATTAATATTATATACTTCTTCACTTCCCCAGCTGTTCCAGGGTAATGCCGCTGATCCTGACTATAGGCTCATTGGATGTGATGCTGTAGTAGCCATAGAAATGATTGAACACATGTTGCCCCAAGACCTTGAGAGATTGGTACATACTGTGTTTGGTTTCATTAAACCACAGATTGCAGTGTTCACTACTCCTAATGGTGATTTCAATGTTCTATTCAAAGCCTTGGAAAAGAATGGTCTGCGAAGATTGGATCATTTTTTTGAATGGACTAGAGAGCAATTTCATGATTGGTAAAAACTTATTTTATGCATTTTTTGAAAAATTTAATTTTGTAAATTCATTATGTTATGGAATATTGCAATTTGTTTTTGTTTGGCATGATGTTATTTGATAACAATTTCCATAGAGCTATATACCATATTTATAAGTCTCAAATAGTAGATGGAATCTAATTCATTTCAATGTTATGTCCTTAATTAAGTATATAATTTTCTGTTTGTAGGTGTAGTAATATAGTGTCCAGGTATCCAGATTATACAGTGACTTGCAAGAGCATTGGGCCTGGACCTCATGGTACCCAGCATCTGGGTTGCTGCAGCCAACTGGCTCTGTTCATTTGTAAGGATTATCATAAGCAGCAGGACTTGGATCTCAATTGCTTAGCACTGGTTGCAAGTGAGCTCAATGTTTCTTTACTTCATTATATCAGTACCAGCTGATGGTAAAGTCTAATGTGATCTAGTTCAATAGGCAGTAGTGACATAGTCAACACCGGTGCTGGGACCAAAAGCGCCTTTTCCATTTTTTCTCAATGACAATGCTATTAGAATTCTGCAAATTTATTTTATAGGTCTCTGCATAGATTGATATTGTTTAATATATTATTATATTATATGTATGTAG
>DWME01010582.1:0-10124 GCA_018244795.1 Parelbella ahira ahira
CCCTCCGCCTCCCGCGCACTCACCTCTAGCTGTTGCTCCAGCGGCGCGTCGCAGCCCGTCACCAGCGCCGAGCACGCCGCTGCCACCTCCCAGGTCGCCGGGTACAATGATATCTACCCTTTCGAAATATATTTATATAAATAGGTGTGCAATATACTGTATTGGAGCATAGTTTACTAAGTAAAATAATATGGCCAAGCCGTAAAATTATACGTAAAATAACAGATCTCTCACAGAGAAGTACTGATACTAAATATGTAAGCTAGTATTGAGAAGACCTTTAAAAACTTCCTTTTATCAATATTAACAATGAGGTTATTCATTTTTAAATATTTCTGTATTAATTTAATAGAGTTCTTCAATTCGTAGTTTTCTTTTCTGCTTCTTTTTATGTTTGCCATGCCTCTGAGAATTCGGTTGAAGTTTTGATACTTAAAGTTATTTTCGAAGCTATAATACGTAACGTATACCTTACTTTCCTTTCAATCGTAGAACTTATCATCAAGCCTTTCAGAACTCATCGAGACCCCTTTGGTAGAAATGGTTACTTTTATAATTAAATGGAAAGTAAAAAACATGAAGCAAGGTTAACAACATGACCTCATGAAAGATGAAAGCCGTATTTGAATCTTTTTCATTCAATGCGTCGCTAAGTGACAATCGCTGCAGATGTATTTCTAAACAAACTTTTTTAACTACAGTCCCTACATACCTTACAGCAGAATTTTTAAAGAATTGTTTAAATTTTTTTGTACTGTGCCTTGAAGGGAGGTGCCTAGATGTAGAACGTAGCGTGTACAACTTTTGATATTGCTAATAGTACGATCTAAGCGTAAGGTTCTTCTATTTTTGTGAAGAGGCCTATGTCCAGCAGTGGACGGGAGTAGGCTGATAATGATGATGATGATGATGATTATTTTGCTATTGCGTATATGTAAATATGCAACGTTACTTAGTTATAGTTACGCGTGCTAATAATTAACTGTATTTATTTTGTGATCTGTTATTTTTTGTAATGTTTATTATATTGTATTTTAAAATGGCGGCAACTAGATTAAATAATAGGAATTTATGTAACTTGCAAGACATGATACACTACACCTCGGTTAAGCTACACCAAAAGTTTGAAAAAAAAACGCATATACAAAAGTGATTCCTTGGCCTCCATCGCAATTCCATCAAATGCGTATGTCTAATATTTTTTCGCCGTAAGCAAGGTAGCTTACATTTCGAAAATAGTCGCTCCGAATAAGGTACCGTAGGAGGCATCGGGGTATCGCTCGTGAATGTTTACAAAACCGTAGCGAGTGTCGGCGCAGGGGGCGCGAGACGGCACCTGGTTGGCGAGCAGCACGTAGTGGTGCGCGGGCAGGGCGGCGCGCGCGGCCAGCGCGGCGGCGGCGCGCACGGCGGCCGCTCGCGCCGCGCCGCTGCCGTGCGCCGCCAGCGCCGCCAGCCGCTCGCCCACCCACTCGCCCGTCGTCGAGCACGCGCGCTCGCCCTCGCGCTCTGCCTCACGCTCCGCCTGCCGACCGCCCCTTGTCTTTACTATTTCTTTCTCCGGCGTCATGCGCACGCCTCGTTTTTTTCTATTTCACGCGCATCCTAACCTCGATGAGCGATCCCTCCGGCAGCGCCAGGATTGTGTCTCGCAGCAGTAGCAGTAGTCCCTCGCACGCATTCCATCCCGGCTCCGCGCCCGCGCGCACTTGTTTCTGTACGAATAGATTTGTTCGGTTATAACCAGTTTTGACCTAAAACGAGCAGTAACTTATACCTAATTTTAAGTGAGCAGGAACAATCTATAGACGTGTAGTGAATGTAAAAAATAGTATTGAGGCAAAATACGAGAAATATCAATAATAATAGAAAATTAGTATAAATATTTAAATAATCATAAATGTAAATATAAAATTGCAATACGACCTCAACCTGAAATGGACCGTACTTTATATGTAATGAAATTACTCCTCAAGTTTTTCAGACATGAACATAGCAGCGTTATCACTGCGGTTTTCGACTGAAGACAACACTGCAAAGACCGTAACTATGCGGTAGAATCTCGTAAAGACAGATCCACGAATTGTAACGCTTCTTAGAGTAAGATCACCTGCTGATAGATTCCGCTGGTGTATACGTCGACGGTGGTGTGGCTAACGTCCTCTACGTCTACAACAATGTACTCCGTCAGCGCGTCGTCCGCGCCGTGCGCCCCACCTTCCGTACCGCCCGCCACGCCTGTAACCCGCCGCCATACGATACTTCTGGCTTCATATTCCCACAAATATTCGTAACATCACACCTGTAATCTCCGAAGGGGTAGGCAGAGGAGTGTAGTACATTCCCACGTTTCACCAGTTATGTTTACGTCCCATGGAATAGGTGGTAAGCCTATTGCCATACACCGGGCACTGATCCAGACTCCGAGTCACTACTAGAATTTCTAAATTAGAAAAATCCAATAGCACTCGACCCGGGATTTGAACCCAGGACCCCTCGATCAGCAGTCGCGCTTGCAACCACTCGACCAACGAGGCAGCCATCTACTTCTCCAATTTGAGATAAATGAGCTACTGCGTAGTTCTTTCGTTTTGGTATGTAACGCAGTGTTATATTACACATCAAGTATGTACAGTATGCATAATTCTCTTCAACGTGATTTCATATAAAGTTTAAATGTACAGCATTTAGGAGACGCGCACCTGAAAATAATGGTTGAGTGCCAAAATAGGGCGTATTCATTACAATATAATATACACACACTGTGCAAATGTTACTGTGACTTTAAAATATGTTAGCATCACTATGCAAACTGTATTGGTAGGTTTAATGTCTTACCGTTTGTGAAACTACATACGTGATGGAGTGAAACTTGGATAGATTGATCTTCGAATCGCTTTAAAGCGAGGCGGGTGCTTGCGAAAGTCGTCGATGGCTCCATTAAATAAACTACTCTAACTTCAACTATATTTTACAAGCGCGCCAGTTAATATTTACAGCCAATGCACCGCAAATTCCCTAACTTGGATAAGACTTGATATATTCCGTGTGTTTATTAAAAATGGGTTAAAAGCATTTTATTCATATATAAAAAAATGTCTTGAAATAATTCATTTTGACCCCAAAGTAGGACGTTTGTGCTATATTAGCTAGACAACTGAACAGCCCCTTTATAGTTACACGTTTGTTGCAAGAGATTTATTTAGAAATAAATAGTTATTTTACAGAGATCTCTCTTCTTTTATTTCATTTATTTTATGTGTATATTACATACACGAGAAGTTAATTCTATGAAGTCCCTTTAAAGTATTGTAACAAGAAACATCTATCTATTTTCTATGTCTTTTACAATCAGAAATTTAATTTTAATTTTTACGCTTGTAAATTAGGAAATATTGACTACTTTTGGATAAAAGACTTTTTCTTGTCATCATCATCATTGTTATCAACATCAGCAACATTATCAACATCAGCAACATTATCAACATCAGCGCTCTTTTATCCTTCCACTTCATACGAATCTACTTCAGAATGACAATGGTTAAGGCCATAGTGAACCACCCTGGCCAAGTGCGGATTGGCAGACTACTTATGTACATCATCACCGTCATTCTATTTATTATATTTCTTGTCATAATATACACTATTTAATAACATTAGTTAATGCAGCGAAGTTTCTCACGAGACATGTAATCAGAAACTTAAAGCGAGCTCTTCCACCGCACGCCGTCAACTTGTAAGTGGTGTAATTAGCTGGTCTTAGAACATAGAACGACTGTACAGGATAATATTATTAATGTTATCATTCTATTTCCCTAAGTTCATCACGTACTAGGTAAAAAGCATCGAGGGACAAATATCTCTATTGGCGACTAATATTTTTTGATGTATTGTTTAAAAGTATTAAACCTTGAATGTGCGTTTAAGCGATTGCATATTTCTTACTACAACGGTGAAGAAAATCTTTGTGATATAATCTATTCACCTTGAAGTTGCCCATAATGTTCTCTAAGATGCGTGAACTCTACTGACCTTTACTTAACTAGGGTGACTAAGGGTTTCAAATATTTTCATTATAAGAGGTGAAGTGTCCTATAATGGAATATTAAAGGGGGTGATAATGATGATGACGATAATAGCAGTTTGCAAATATCTATTGTCATTAAACTTTGCACTTTTCAACAATATATAGCCTTTTGGTTATTGCTTGAGTGTGAAATAGGTTTTGGTAGGGTAATAATAATGCTAGACGGGATAGCTACTTATAGTTTGGCGCTTATGCTACCTTTCAGTGTATAGATTTCCTATATTAGTTCTATTTTAAGTCGCTCACCAATCTATTGTTAACGGCGAGGAGGAATTTAGAAGGCTGCATGCATCTTATTATTAACCTACCGACACCCTTGATATGCCGTAAACGATATTGTTTTTATATTTACAATAGTGTTTGAGCAGTTACACCAGTTCCAAGTTATGCTAATATTAAAATTATGGTCTCAAACATATTCTGATTGATTAAATAATATCCAGTATAACTCTCGGATGTTTTTTCGTGATAACTCGCCCATAGCTATTTGGTCAAAGTACGTGGACTTAGTAAATATTATGTTTCACCTGAGTCATTGTCTCCTGCCTCACCTGTGTCCATCAAAATTCGCATCGTACTCGTATTTCTGTTGTTATCTACAATAATTTCATCTTCATCTTCTTTCATTCATTCTTTCTACATGTCCGAACGTACGTACATAGTTTATTAAATGTTCACTTTACCTCATGCAGTTGGTGTCGTTAGTTACCAATTGCATCGCGCCGGAATTAGCTTACCTCAGAAATCACTACCAGGTCACGAGCATCACGTTTCTCTACGTCACGTACAACAAATCGTGCTTCACACTAATTTATAGCATTAAGAAATTCTACAACTAATTTATGTTCTACATTTAGACTAAAATGATATAAAATGTTACCTAACTCTCTACTAATGTTCATTTCTATTGAAATCTGGCAAGCATGAAATACATTATACAATTTAAGTGTGAGAATGACATGGCAAGATATTGTGTTGTATTCGTTATTATTTATTGGAGTTATTTAAGTACAAATGTGGATGCTGGTTTGTAAATGTATTTCCAATGTTATGTACTTAACAGGTCAGGTACCATTAAAATATGGATCGTGAACGTTGTTTCGTCTCTTATTAGGATTATCCGATTCCTTCGCCTATGCTCCAGCTTATTATTTTGTATTTGAGTAAGGAGTCTTCATAAGTCTTAAGACTCAGGACGCGTCAACTGATTTTGGTCATTTGCGCCACTGGCCTGTCCTAAGGAGACCACCTTAGGCATACTTTGGATACTTTTGATTTCTACCACATGAGCAGATATTTAATATCTATCCAATGTTGTTACATATTTTAATATAATTGAATGTAATTTAGTAATTATTATTACTTAAGTAAATACCATATATTTAAGGGGGTAGAGAAAGAAACTTTGACATGCTTATGTAATTATGAATAAAATGTCAATAGTGAGGTCGACTTAGAACTTCGGGTCACATGTACGAAGTTCGTTAATGTAACGAAGTTTCCTTAACTATATAGTGCGTTTATATACAGCATGATCCGAATTTCTATATACATTCTGTTCAACTTTTGTTTGTAAATTAATTAATCACACTTCATTGTTTCACAAATTCGACAAGATCAAAGTTGAAATTGATCAAAAGACGTCTAAAACAATAGAAGAATATACAATTATAGTGTCACAATAATATAAATCATATATTAGTTTATATATCTATACATATACATCGTATACCTTTATTTTAAAAGGCTCAAATAATCCTTAAAATTTCTGTTGTGGGTGAGTACATTCGTTTATTATATTTTTGAGATAATACACTTTATACCTACGTCCTTTTGATACAAAAAGGGTATTAAGCAGTTTTCTCTTGGCCTATTTATAATATATCTATACAGGTAAAAAATTATTTGTGGGTAGCTCCCGTCAATAGCTATCAAAAAAAAACAAAAAGAAATAACATCTGTCGATAAACACACGTCAAAACGTTAACTGAACTGTTTTTCCTTTTTCTATTTACATATAGATAGATAGATATGTAATAGATGTCTATCTACGATTCTCAACCACGTATGTGTACATAATCGGATAAAGTTTTAGGGAAGTTTTATACTTACATGTTAAATTAAATTACTATTTGAGTTTCGGAATTATACTAGGACATCTACAAGATGCTTAGTAATTGGCCTAATTTGGCGCTAGTTTAGGTGTTCCTGGCGGTCTACTTCGGAAACTTTTTGTGTTCCGAACGTGTTGGTCCGACGATGCTGACGTGTGGCAAAGATTGGTTACATGAGTTGAACTTTGTCGATATCCGATATATCGACTTGATGAAAGTGGGTTCCTTTCATCAAGAAGGTATATCGGGCAGTTAGGAAACTCAGTAAGTTGCTTGTTGGCGGTTAGGACGTGACTGTCCGATGTGTACCGAAGTTTTACTCTACGATATTTGTAGAACTTTATGAACATTTCATATACCTAAGTAATGAAGTTTAATCAGTATGGCAAAGTATATTGTTACTGTACATAAACGTACTATCTAATCATGATACTGTATATGTATTACTGTTATTCAGAAACAGAAAATATACCTAATAGGTTTTCGCGAAATACTATATTTAGGATATAGACTTTGACTTTTTGACTTCTTTTCGGATACGTTACAAACTACAATACAACTTCGTCATTATGAATAATAAATAGTAGCGGTGCTAAGAAAAAACCTTGTAGAACTCCCCCATTAACTGATTGTGTGCTTGGTAATATAACTTTACATTGAGAACTGTCATCCTGACTGATCGTGAATGTTGAATTAGATTCTATATCAGATAATAAATTAGCGCTTGGGGCCATCGTACAAGTTAAACAGAAGCAAGGTTACATTTGAGATTTGGATCGCTTATACAATTGTACGGTAAGTATCGATTAAAATTTATGCAGTATAAAATTTATAAAATAGTTTAGAACATCAATTAACATAAAGCATAGTAGAATTCATATTTAAAACACATTTAAATGATTAAGATTTTTTTCCTGCTGATATTGAATTTTCGAATATTGAACTAAAACTTTACTTATTACGTTCGAGTACCTTAAGTTTCTTATTTCCTTAGTGAGTATAAGTGAGGAAAGCTTTAGTAGTTAATTAAAGTTTGCCTCATATTACTCAGATGTATTCAGTCATTTGTAAAATGAATAATCCGAAAGTTACAAAGATTTCATATGCGGTTTAATTTGCAAGTTACCGTAAGCATAAGTTTCACAGGCAACCTTATATATACATAATTCAGTACTTATATATAGATGATTTCCACTTATGGCATTTAACTTAGATTCGTTATGAACTATATATCATTATCATCATCATGATAATTAGCCTATTTCAGTCCACTGTTGGGCATAGGCCTCCCTCAATGAGCGCTATAGCGCCCTGTCCTCGGCTTGCCGCAAACAGCTTCTACCGGCAGCCTTCCGCAGATCGTCATTCCACCTTACGGGAAACTAAACTTAAACTGTGTAAGGGTTGTTTAAAAACAGAAAAAAAATCAGATTAAAGAATAAAATACAGTTTAAAAACAGATCAAAATTGGAACTTTTGCGCAGCTGACGGCTGTCCTGACCGTGGTAGTAAAAGAACCATTAAATTTTCATGCTTCATCAGCAAACTAATCTTTTGTTTTCATCCCTCGTTTCATAAATGACTTCTTTGTCGGCAGTTACATCACAAAAAATATCAAAGCAGATTAAATCGAGCCTGTTATTATAAATTTAATATTTCTAGAGTAGGCTTCTGCCGAAAAACAGTACAATGAGCAGAAAATGCATATTTATTGTATTGTAATCAATTAGAGAATAAAATATATAAGTATTGTTACAACTAGAACGAAGAGTTATTTCAAATATAAAAAATAAACTTAAGGTTACGCTTGTAAATCAAAGGGGTAGACAGAGTAGTGTTGTACACTCCCACGTTTCACTACTTACATATGTTTACGTTCCTCGATGGTATAGGTGGTGAGCCTATTGCCATACACCGGGCACAGGTCCAGACTCCGAGCCATTAATAGAAATTTTACAAGTCAAATAAAACCCGAAACTTTTTTATCAACACTTGCGTCTGCAACCACTCCACCAAGGAGGCAGTCAATATTTTAAATAATCCCCATTAATATCAATTCTCAACAAACCAACCAAGTCAAAATGTGTGACGGTGCGTACAAATACAAAAACGTTATAATACATATGATAATATTTCACCTTTAATGAACCCAATTTCCTCTAACCGAACCAATCGCAATAGCGAGTTAATGAAAAAGGGGGTAATAAATTAGTCGCCGTCGAACTTATACATACGAATACATTCGGGAGTTCGGCAACTCCGTTCGGCTGACGTTGTTACGATGTGTTACAAATACGTGAGAAAGTCCCCCGCGCCCCTGCTCCTTGCCCCGTTCGCTCCAACAAAGTAACAATACAAGTATTGAATAAAATGGCGTACTTTGCAATGTTCTGCCATTTATTCGCTTCGCTTTTACAAGTTTATCGTGTTGTTAAGTCGAATGAAACTTCGTGAGCGGCGACGATTTTCAGCGACTGGAATGTGTACTGAATGGAGTTGTTTATCGTATGTGCCGGAAATGTTTACGGAATTGTGTTATCACGGTAGTTTCAGCTCGGACTTTGTTATTACATTACATAGTAGCTTAACGCAACATTATAACATATTTTCAGTGCTTTCCATATAACCTGTCTCTACGATTCTCTTTGACTTGAATGTTATAGACTTATCTAACAGGTAGATAAGTGCCCATCCGATATTGGGAATATTTTCGAACATTCTAAATTTCATTCAACGCATTATTTTTTAACGCGACGCATTATTCATAGAGAATATATGTAGATCCTTAAATGGATATGGAAAAAGAACCAAGTGACATATGATATTTAACACACAGAAGAAAAATGTAATAAATTAGTATTAGTATTTTATATCCGTCCATTATCCAATACAAAATTAATTTGGTCCATAACACTCTTGTTTTATTAAGCAATAAATCCTTATAACTTGTGCGGTAATAAACCACAAAGGGACTTAGCGATTATAGTGACAACCAGCTGGATAAGTGAAAATGGATGACTGGAAACGGGAACAAGATTTATTTATAATATTATATTGGCACGCCAGAACTTTTACGGGGTAAGCAAGGAGCACTGAGTGCCAAATACCTCATCTTTACAGAGCGAATGCATTTTTTATACAATACATTCATTACTCCCTTTATTCAGTCGCGCTGGTTTCGGAGACTGACTCCCTTGTAAGATCAGACAACTATATTGACTTAATTCACTAAGAATTAACGCTGAACATCTCGTGTTTGACTGGAAATTTGACCCGAAGCATAATTTACCGTTTTGCTGTTGTGGTGGTTAACGAAATAATAATTTTGAAACAAACACAACCATTAATATAACAAAATGGTATATGTGTTGAACTGTCAGCACGTGCGTAAGGACAAATAGTCGGAACACATGTTGATAGGTTTCGTGTGACTGACACTGAGACACGTCCGGAAATTGTGTTCTGTTGTCTCTCTGTATCTCTTGTCTCTCACCGTTTAATTTATTTACACGTCATTTGTACAGATATTTCAGGTATTATCATTATTCTTGTTTTATTGTCTTACTGTTGGCGATCGGTTATTTTTCAAAGTGAGAACGATTAAAATCCTAGTCTGCCTTGCTGACCTAGTATGTTTCGGCAAACTTCTCATGTTTTGGAGTAAGTACATTATGAAGAACTATAAGATATGCAAGTTGCATCACAATGTTTTACTTCACGGTTACGGTCACGGACTTGGCGTATGACAGAGAGTATCGAATGTCAAACATAATGTTCATGATATGTATCATTCTTAGTTATATAGAGTCCAACATTGGGACGTTACAACGTAACTTTTATCCAAAAAAATCTACATGTTTCCTTTAAAAGGTTTTTCGCATAAAATCTACATTTATCTGTGTTGTGTAGGACCACGCCCACGC
>DWME01010583.1:0-10124 GCA_018244795.1 Parelbella ahira ahira
CTCACTAGTTATGTCTTTTCACGAAATAGGAAGTGAGTCTATTATCATATATCGGGCACAAGTCCAGACTCCGCGTTACCGCTGAAAATTTCATGTCAGAAAACCTAATAATATTTTGCCCGACCCGGTGATCGAATGCCAAATCTATTGATCAGCAGTCACGCTTGCATTCATTCAACCAGCAAGCAATCTATGTATATAAGTATACATATATGAATATGTGCGTATGTTGTTTATCAGCCGCCTGGTCTCCCTAATACACCTTGTATTTCCTGTATTTAAAGAGCACTAAGTTTGCAATACAAAATACGTTTTTATAAACGTAACAAAACCATTTAAAATTCTTAATGCTTATTAGGCCTTAACGAGTAGTCCGTCCCGTAATGAGTAGCGACCCGTGTCCAACGGGCGAATGATATAGAAGGGTTGATGGTAATGAATTAAATTTGTTATATAATCACACCTTTTCAGGCAATCATATTAGCCCTCAATATTTATATAATTATATCAAGCCCATATTTTTCAATGTAGCTACATCAATGTTTCGAACACATTTTACTAATGTATGTGTACGTGTGTACGTACGCTTGTGTGGATGTGTGTGTATGGATGTGTATAATGTATTTATGTGTGTCTAATGTGTTATTGGCCTTCTATAAACAATTTGTAACTTCCGATCAAACTTTGATTTACAATGCTAATACGAAAAGCAATTGATTTTAATTTTAATATGTTCGTGATTTGTGTTATTATGTTGCTAAAGATAGCGATCTGTGAAACCGGTTTCGTGAATTAGATTTCATCTGTAATTTTATGTGTGAACAGTTTAACCAAATAGTTTTCAATTGCACGAGTGTGGTGGGACAAAAGATGTTTTATAGTTGATTCACTTAAATCCATTTTTTCTACGACCAATATTTTTTAAGTAATTCTGTTCGATTACTACTAACAATGATATTATTTTCACTGACATACGATGCTGGATTCACAATGGTACTACTGGCCAGTCTTACACCAAATACTCGTGGCAACCAAATTTTCAGAAACGACATAGAATAGCTTGAAAACGTTTTGGTTGTAACAAAATTCCACTTACCTATATAATATAATATTTATGAAGTAGAATAAAATATTGAGAATAATGTAAATTTACTGCGCGGCTAATAAGATTCAAGCAACTGTGTCAACATGGGCGAAGATATGATAACATTAATTAAGTCGTGCGTAGTCATAAATACACCAAAGATATTCGTTTTAATTTAATTTTATACTTATACTAACTTTATGCTTATTTTGTTATTAGCTATTATCTGTTGAAAAAAAATTTATGTCGCCCATCCTTTTTATGACAGCTGTCACAAAAGTAGTTTATGTCAAATCATAAGATTGTCTATCTCACTCACTCACTTTCTCACTATCTACGGTGTATGTTCTAAAAACCATGCATTCATGCCATATAAAATTTAATTTGACCAATTTTATGCATTGTTTTAAACGCTTTCGAATGTTTTAGATACAAATTTAATTACCTTCTAGCAAATATGTATATGTATATGTACATATTTGTAGGTTAATGATAAACTTTTGCCTTTATTTTCCGATACAAATAAATGTAAAATTATTTTATTGTAACGAATGACTAAAAGTGTTTTTTTAACCTATATTTAGATGCGTAAAATGCTATTTTTATTAAACAAATGTGTGTGAATGTGTAAAAGTTATAGTGACAATGGACACCGATATCCGTCTGAATGGACGCACTTGTCTCGTATGCGGTTATCGCGGCCGCGGTGCTGCAGCGTGCGAGCCAGGAGCAGGACTACTATACGCATTGGGTCGGTCTCGTTATTTACTCCAACGGTTTGATACTTTGGTTAGCATTTCTATTTCATAAATAAACATTTATCTATAATTTTATAGTGTTTTCCAATAAATCTATAGTAATCTAAGAGTATGTGAGTACTATATTTTCCAATTATGGTAGCATTACTTATGTATATAATGATATGGAATTACTTATTCTGCATTAAATGACAGAAACCATTTAATAGGTAGGGTAAACTTTTACTATTTTTTCATGGGATATTATATTTTTCATAGAACAACAAGCTATTACAAATAATAAATAGAAGTAATACCACCAGCTTTTGTTATTAAAAGTTACACAGATTACCCGTTCCATGATCGTTTTTATTGGCCTAAGAGTTAGTGTTTGAAGTAAGTTCACAAACGATTAATGTTTAACGTATTAGTTTAAATATAATAAAAGCAGAAGAAAGTGATAATTTGTAGATAGAATATTAGTACATAAGAGTGCATTAAACGATATTAGGAATTAATTTAAAAGGGGACAAAAAATAAGCAGCGTGACAAATACAATTATGTGAATAATTAATACGCGTCTACTGCAATCGGCGCAAGCACGTAAAGAACTTCGAATAGGTGTGAAACTAATCAGGCTGTCTTAAAACACACACTTAACTTAAACCGGTACATATTTAATCATGTATAAAAATAATAAACGTTTAATAGTAATATGTACGTGTGATGGCAGAGAAGGGGCCGAGCCTGGCGCAGCGTCGCCGCGGCGCGGGCTCGCCGCCAGCCGCCGGCCGCCAGTCGCGCCGCGCGCACCGTCTGCTCTTCGTGTCTGCTTCTCGCCTGCCGCCGCCCCGGGATCGATCAGCTCGTCTCCACGTTATTCCAGTGATAACGCAACCTCGCGACCGCTGAAACCCCACGCTCAGTGCCGTCGCGCCTCCAGTGTCCCGATACTAACGTGTGTTGTGCTTGCTGACTTATGGCTTGTGATTTTCATTTATCGGATATTATTATTTGTGTTTAACATCGAGTTGACAGTGAGTATTTTTCGTTGTTTGTAAATATACGATTCCATTCATCGATTGTAAAATTCTAAAAGCACGTTGTTATATTCGTTGCGTATTATTATTATTTGTGTTAATTTGTAATTCATTATTAAATGAGATATAAGTACTTAATAGTTTAAAATTCAGTTTAGATAAAATAACTTGCCAACCTTGATACAGTTTACTATCACCATCAGTTGATTAAACGTATATTTACAGTGGTATGTCCTTCAATAATGATGAAATGTACTACACCTGACAGTACTGAAAGTATTACTTTCAAAGGGTAGTAGGAGAAATGGTATAAAAATGACCTCCAAATTAACGTTAGGCAAGATTTCAAGAAGCTAAAGACATGTCCGCTTTGGTCGCCGGAGCGTCAAAAACACGTATATTTATACACTCGAAAGTCGGACATTAAAGAGTTACTGAAAAGGAAGGAACAGCAACGGTTTATGAAACGAGCGACGGTTATTTCAGGACAGTTTTCTGTTTGGCTTTTTATAAATTCGTGTCATATTCGTTGAGAAAAGCATCATATTTTGTTACGATTATAGTATTATCACGCCCGGTCATTCACGAGGTAAACAAAAGCAAATTTCATAGTGCAGACTTAGTTTATATCAAAATTTCTCACGAATGTTAGTTATTTCAATTCATGTCATTTTATTTTCCTAGACTAAAATTAAACAAAAACATTTCATATACATAAATATTTTATATAAAAAAAATCCTACGATTCACAAAATCTTATTTAAATTTTCATAATATATTATTGCTAATATTCAGGAATAAAATCACTTTATCCCAGATGGATTACTCATTAAATGTTATTTTATTTTAAATTCATGTTCTGTTTTCCGCATTTTCCCTTCCTCATTTCTTTTAGGGCGTGACAAGGAAACGCGTATTCGGACAATAAGAGAAACGGATGTCTGATATTTGTAGACATTCTAAGCCGTAACACCTTAGTGTACTAGATTACATTTATACTATTACAAAAAATATTATTATTATATTTATTGTATCATCCTGTCAGATATCCTACGGACCACCAAATTATCTATGTATATCCTAATAGACGGGACATGATTCTACATTAATTTCTGTTTTCATAAAAGAATACAACCTTTTAGGTACTTTATTTAAACATCTACAAACATATGGTCTAATACAATGATATTTTATGTAATGACAGAACATTTAAAAATATTCACCGGCATTTTTGCTGTAATTATCGTAACAAACCCGTCGAGATCGGAATCATATTCCGTCATAATCCCGATGATTTTCGTATCGCGACGGCTTTGTTTCTATCAGATATTCTCACGCGTCTTATTTAATGGATGACACTTTGTTTTCCTAGACTAGAATTGAACAAAAACTTTGTATATATGTAATATGAACCGACGTTCGGCGTTGATGCTCTAAATATATAATAAAACGATTCAGATGGTTTTTTTTTAAAATTCCAACAGAGTTTCGCAAACAATTTTAAACTGTAAGAGTAGGTATTCATATTTATTTTGATTTTTTCATGTATCCATGTAACTGGAATGTACCTACCTATTACGCAAACTATTACTAGTGGGCCCATGAGTGCCATCAATGAGTAATGATTTACGATAAAGTTTAACGTTAGATATCGTAACGACGGTCTGCTATTACCTTTTATAATAAACACTGTGGCGTGATTATATTGCTGAGAGCTCCCACCGAGCTCTCAGCAAGAGAAGCTTTTTATTTAAACATACCTACATGAACTTAATGACGCTTGCCATCCCGTTATATGACTACTCATAGCAATTACATTAATAAACCCATGTTTATTTTCACTATTTCACTATATTTTCACTATTTCAGTCAACCCGTAATTAAATAGCTTCCATTCGGTCTTTAATCGCCTGTAAGTTGCAAACTATGAAGCCGCTACAAAACTAGTGAAATGATTTGTATTAACGGAAGCGGAAATTAAAAAAAAAACGTAACATTTTTAACATTCATAATTTTCGAACTCGTTTTATCTGAATCATGTTCAACACGAACATGTGTGTTATGATGTACAAAAAACACCCGAACAGAGCCCATTGAGAGCGGCCGCGAGGCAAGTATTGCGCGCACGCATCTGCGACCTGGATGCCAGCAGACCGTCTCGCGAATTAATCTGGTCAATTCATCAATGTAGGTTTCCATAATTAAAAGTTTATTTTCGTTCCTCCACCCGTTACTCACTTTTCAATCTTCAATGTCACGCCACTTACTTGTATAATTACAAAATACTCGAGTGACAGCTAAAAATGGACCTGGAAAACCCGTTGGGCTGGGATAAAATCCAGCTCTACCATTCGTATCGTTCACCACTCATCTAATCGATATCGGTTATCAATTAATATACCGCAAGTAAATTTAATCGATTTAACATGTTAATTCTAGTTTTACCGAGTACATTTAATAATATTTGCATCTGTAAACAATTATTCCAGTCACAAGAATCTGTGTTGAATTATAGCGTTATACTGATTGATTTCAGCATATTTATAAATAAAATTCCAGAACATTATCACATGTCATTTATTTAAATTTCCGAACATTTATCAAATGATATGGACACATGCGCAAAATTATATTACTTAACATGTCGATATTTTCGACAATATAACCTTTACGTAATAAACATGTAATAATACGTTGATAAATATAGTAGATTACTATTACAACCGTATTTTGAGTCAAATATCTAATCGGGCGACGATCCATCATTAATGGCGACTGCCACAGATAAACAAATTATTACCACAGCATATTAACATTTTATAATAAAAAAAACTAGATATGCTGGTGGAATAGAATTGTTTATCATTTCATTAATGCAGTCAACCGACGGAATACTATGTTGCAACGCCGATACAGGTTATCGTTGTTTTTTTTCAACGCATATGTTATGTTTATCTTACGCTTAATTAAGCAATTCGATTAATTTGATCAACTGGCAACAAGCGCCGGACAACAGACTACAAATGTAAAACAGTAAGAATATTTTACATTTATTTTGCTATGGTAAAATTAATTTTGTTTTATTTTTCTACTGCAATTATAAATCTTTGTCAGCAATGATTAAGTTTGATATTAAATACGATAACATTGTTATGGTTGAAAAAATATTAACAATCGGTAATACAGCCAAGAAACAAAACAAAAAGATGACTTAAATATGCCGTACAGCTTTCTTCATACATAAATCATTCAGATTAAAAATTATAACAATGGTTATTGCTTCATGTTTACATTGTTGTACGGTGCGGTTTTTTTTTAAATAGTGTTTGACGCATAACGAAACAAAATTTACGCGTGATAACTCACATTGGAAGTGAAATTTAAATATTTTTTTAATTCAAAAAAGAACATTAGGTACCGGACCGGTTTAGTGTAACGCCGGAAGCGAACAGGTCCCATGAATCAATGATATATGTGAATTAATTGGTAGTTTAATTTTATGTAATGAAAGATATTCTTGATATCACCGTCGTTAGGCGGGAATCGCTTTTTCCGAACCACATTACGTGGATTGAGTAACACAAAACTGCTTTCACTGATTCCAACTTGTTATTACAATAGTACACGCAATGATTTTAGGTAACTATGTATGTACTGTTCAGTCGATAATTTCTGACGTTACGATAACTAAGGTACACTCGCAGTCAATCTTGCCTAACATAGCATGTGGCTGTTACTCGCTGATGGCCATAATTGGCGTTGAGTCGCTGTTATGTGTGGAGTAATTAAAATTACGATGGAAGAGACCTAACATGTAACGCACATATGCTAAATGTTTTCCTATGAAACAAGCAATTAGCGTGAGCGTAACAAATTCTTGTGTTTCAAGTATATTTATATATGATTATTGAAAGCATTTTCTACCTGTGTTGTGTTATACGTAACATTTATGATTAAATAATGAAATTGAGGGATGTATTTGGATCACATCAGCTCCGTAAATGTAGAAATATTTGGCTCTCGATGCTCTCTGTCTGCCACGTAAGGAATATAGTGTGGTGATATAATAATTATTGTCGCTTATAATTTACAATTTTTAAAGCTTTCAGCAGTAGTTGTCTCACATTCATTGTATATTGTAACGATTTTCAACTTGTTTAAACATAGTGACTTCATTCAATGATATATCATTACTTTTAAGTAACCTCCCTCGTACATCCCTTGTACATCCCTTGTACACAATTCTATATATAGTATCAATAAAACCATAACAACAACAAAAAATGGAATAACTGAACAAAGCTATACAAATAAGAACAGCGAAACCAATTCACAGTGGAACTTTCAATAGAAGGTTCTAGAATGCATAAAAACCAATCTCGAGTCTCTTTACTATTGTTTCTTAAGATATATTTTCACAGTAAAAAGGAACACGGTCTGCAGAGTATTAAAACAGAGATAATAGATCGGATTTCATAATAGAAATATTCACATTTCTACCTGAACGGCAGGACAAGTGCCGGATGACAGTTAAGAACGGTCAGGCGGTGGCAGTATTGTTAAGCCATAAATGTATAATGCCGCTAATAATGTCCCCGAGACGAAAAGGTTGGGTGGCTGCCACAGAAAAGTAGTAGAATACCACATCAGACGCTCGGTGTAGATAATTGTTTCAATTTTAACATTCACATATACAAGATCTATATCGATCACCGTGGCATCACTGTGGTACATGCTGGTGGCAAGCTAGCGAAACTTCTTCAGACGCTCATTCACCTATTTCCAGTGTTCTTTCTCTCGACCCTTTTATCATTCCACTGTTGTAACATGAATCACCTCGGAGTGAGAGGGTTAAGACCATAGTCTGCTACGCTGATCAAGTGCAGGTTGCCACACATGCCAAATGATATGTGTTTCCGTCTGAACGGACTGATTCCTGGTTCATGTGTACACTGAAACAATCATCTAAGTGTGTAAGAGTAAAGCTTTGTGACTAACATGGAATAGGACAGATATTAATTAGTACTAACTACATTTATACTAACATGCATTAACTGTACTAATGTTACTAACAGGCCCAGTTTTGCTACCAATTACGGTGAACTGACTAATAGTCGCATTAGCAACTTAAACTAACTGAATTAATTGCATTAGCAGGAGTATTCCCACAGGCTTGTTTGAGGTCAGTTACAGATGTTCATCGGAGGCACGAGCCACTGATGACTACTGCCTCGTCATTTACTATTCTCTTTATATAAACATAACATCTCGCCTGGGATCCCCGTAGGAGAAGGCAGAGGTACACGCTTCACCAGTTAATGTTATTATCTTTACAAGTACCTCTTTAAATGTACCTATCAAACTTAAATTTGCTACATCTCTACATCGGCACCCGGCGTATGGCAATACGCTCACAGCCCTTTCCATCGTGGGGCGGAAACGAGACTACAGTAAAGCGGGCGGAGTCTCTTGAGCTCCGCAACCCTGACACAAAGACAACAAGCGCACCAGAACACCTAACAATTGTAATGGCCAGTAATAACCACGCTGTCGAAGTGAGCACCAGATAATTATAGATGTTTACCACATACTTGCATTCAATTAATTTTATGTTCGCTATTCATGGTCGTTAGTTTTTAATTTGCGTGAAGCGTAGAAAGGAAAGAAATTAAAAAATGTCGTCACACTTTCATCTATTTGTCTACGTAATATATACGTGAGTGTTGAGTAACTGTTATAATATACTGGAGTGATTTGACACATGGATGTCACAGGCTCAGTAGGTTAAGACAACTTCAGATATAGGAATATTATTTATTTATTCTTTTTGTAACACCTTATGCTAAGGGATACAAGGGCGTACTTAATGCCTACTGGCATTCTCTTCCAGTCAACCCTGCAAAGTGGCTGGCAGTGGTTGGATGCGAGGCGCTGAAGATCGAGCTCAGTGGGGTGCCATTGGAGAGGCCTATGTCCAGTAGTGGACGGGAGTCGGCTGATAATGATGATGAATGATGATACCAATATCAAGCAATCATAGTAGCTACGTAAGAAAATCATAGAAACGACGGAGTATTTATATAATCAAGACGGTTCTTCAATGCTAATGCACCTACTGGAACTATGTACATCCCGGTCAAAGTACACAATTATGTATTTAACACGACCACAACGTAACATGACGTGTACCTACCTACATACCCATCATATATACCAAATACCTTTTTACCCGACAACGTACCTAAGGTAATTTTCAAAAATTTATTTTTACACTTAACGCTTTATGTATGAAAAAGCTCACGCGTTTCCGTGACCGCGAAGCGTAACGGACGTCTGAAGATAATTACTTTAATTGGTAAACTCTTCGTATCATACGTGGAACAAATCGCGAACGTTAGTTCCGGACAAGTCTAACTAACACATGATCCGATCTACTTACTACATGAAAAAAACGTATTTTCGTTTCACCGATGTTGTACGAGCGTCTAACAAACCTATAATTAATATAATGAATGAATTATCTATGTATGACTATAACCAATTGGGTAGTCTTACCCCGCATTACACATGAGCTCATCATCATCGTCAATTCGTCTATCAATCCACTGTTGGCCGCTGGTCTGGTCTCGGGATAAAAGGGGTTAAGGCTGGTCTACGACGTGGCCCCAGTGTAGGTTGGCAGACTTCACAATTCTTGCAGAACACTAAATACTTAAAGTTACTTTTAGGCAATGATATTTAATAGCATAGTTTTCGTACATATGTAAGTGCGCGAAAGAATTTGAACCCAGGTTCCTCGGGCTAGGAAACTGAATTCTAAACCACTAAGCGATCAATTTTTGCATCAGTTAGCGTTGAAGGAATAAACCTTGTAAAATTTCTAATTATATACATTTCTTTCTCATGCGCAAATTATTTGCAGCCATTATAATTAAATTTCAAATTATTTTGTTACGGAACTCATTTAGTACGAAACAAACAAAGTCAATGTATGTGTTTGTCTGTTGTCTGTTTTGTATTAATTAGGCGTCATGTGTCAACTTTTCACTAGAGAAACAAACAATACCTTTGAAAAACCCCATTAATAAGTCTAACCCAATTTAAATTTAGTCCAACGATTTTTTTTCGCATTGTCGTTGTTCAGTTCAACCTCTATTACAGCTTTGTTTCCAGAAAATGTACGTTTGTGGACTGTTCAATTTGTAGCAAAATAGCAAGTTTTCGTTATGGTACGTACAAGAATAAATAAATGAATGAATTTAC
>DWME01010584.1:0-10124 GCA_018244795.1 Parelbella ahira ahira
ATATTCTTATATGTATAATAAACATAGTGATAGATTCTTATATATTATTATATTTCATATATATTTTACATAGAATACTTCTTTTAACAAAATAATTTAATATCGTTAATATCGCAACAACATCAATTCTATTTAAAACTTATTTCAGGTACCATAAAAAATTATAACTAAACGCATTACGAATCGTACATCTATGTTTATATATTAAAATCTCATATGTGTAAAAATGTTTGCTTGGTTGTTTATCTTCTATGTTTTCGTGTACCGTTCAACCCACTGAATTAAAATTATGTTCCATTGATGTTGAAATTGGCGGAAAAATTTCTGACAATATCATACAAGTACGACTACCCACAATAGATAATTGAATTAATATGTTAGTAATGTATGATAATCCCTTTGTTCTGTGGTCCGGTTAATTATTACAATCTTCCATATAGAAACTATGGTATTTTTAGTTCCGTAAAATAGTTTGATAAAAATATATTATACTATAGGTACGTAAATTCGACACAAAAGGGGAGACATATTGAGATTGTCTCAATAAGTACGATGTGATCTTTAATCTGTCATCATTTTATCTCCCATACAAACAGTCGGATAGAACAGTTTATCCGTTTTTCAAGTCAGATTTCGGAGACCCCATAAGCTAAAAAGTTTTCTTTATTACGCCTTTCAAATTGTAAATAAGTTATGGTGGGACACAGGTTATTTTTGCAGAGTAGATGTGTACAGAAAATCGTTATTTTATGAGGAGGTTGTTAAATATAGGCACTAAAGATATTAAAGGACGGGGGAGCATTGGTGCATTCCAGAAATTGCGGAGTTATATTGTGTCAGGAGTAAGGACTGTTTTCCCACAAAATGAAATTATTTATCGTCGCTACCCGCGACATAAATCGTTACGTTTTATGCTCGAATCCATATACAATCTTTCTCTTATATAATTGCATTTTGGTTCTAGAACAAACAATATGTAGGTACCCTGAATACAAAATATTTCATTTAAGGAACTTTTCTACCATAATTGAAAGAAAAAAGATAAATATATGTACTACTACTTCCTTACATAAACCTATTATCTGAAGAAATATTTAGCTTTATGATTTTCCGACTAATAAATACATTGCACATAAGTTTTATTTTTCCTGTGGATAATTAAGTTTTAACACATTTTCAATACGAAGCCTCGTGCTCACATTGTTTCTTTGCGAACAGAACACTCACATTAATTCTCACTTCGATTCATTATACCTAACGTCGGATGTTTCGAATCATGTACGAGCACCTGTTTTTTGGTTTAAATATATAATAGATATCTATATGAATTTAAAAATATTTAACATACCGTAAATCCTCTCATGTCTCGAACCATAAAAACACCTCTCAAACTCCATAAAAGATAACTCGTAAAAGTTAGAGTACCATCCATATCTCGTTGCATACATGAATCAAGAACTAACTGGGAGCGAAAATATGCATACAAACATAAAAAACTGAAATTCCAGCGCAACATGAAAAAAAGTGGAATCCAATTTGGAAATGGAAATATGGAATTCGCGCTTATGCTCTGCGTGCTGTAGTGATGGGCTGATATAACTTTAAATTCAATTTGCAAGTATTTAAAATTATAATGCATTTGTCGAATATTTTATTTCGAGATATCTGTTCGAATTTGTTGACTATGTAATACTTTGAGGTTATTTCGTGAAAATCAATTACGTAAGGCATGTTATTGGCTTTCTTTCGACATTTTGTGAGTGAGGTCCAGTACAACCGCGACAGACGGTTCGGTATTTATTTAAATGATTAATTAATTATCTGTCGTGTGAATATCATGTGCTTTACGTTATAACATTGTTAATGTAATCGTACTCGATCGTCAATGGTCATCGTGTGGGCCACGATGCCGCCACCGCCGCCACTAATTAACATGTTTTACCTTAGTGCATTGTTATATTTGAAGATATCTTGTTTCTCGAATAACCTTGTTTTTGAGCGTTCTAAGAAAGCTCATAAGGAAGTTCTAACGTCACATCGGAGAAGTACTAAAAGCCGCATGCCTAAAAAAGCCAGTTTCACAGTAATGTTACAAGAATTATATATTTATATTAAAGTTTTAACACAGCCCTACGAAGTGAATGGGAAAACTAATAATGACCGAACTCGCTGGCAAAAAGTATTTATTCGTTCATATGTTTCCCGTAATCCCAATTAATAGTATCGTGTACAATCCCTACACGCTCTCGGTTTTAACGTAGGGCTGCCACTTGACTTTACACTGTTAATAAAATAAATATAAATAAATATTTTGTATTCAGACAAATTATATCTTTGTTACTGAGACTAGACTAAAAAAATGTATTTGGACGATTTAATTACAATATTCAGTTACTCGTAGTATGTTGTTACATACATCTATGTATCTATATATTAAAATTTTAATATATAAAAAGATGTTATTAACGGCATGTTGGGTATGACCTAATCAAATAATATTAAAAAAGCACAACATCTTTATTCTGTACAAAGTTAGACTTTTATTATGATAGTCTTAATGAGATAATGATGCATAGTTCATTTATTTTTCATCATAGACAAATATAAATGAATCTAGCGAAGTAATAAATAACATTAAAGTTTTGAAAAACAATCTGAAACTCCACACACTACGTAGACATTTAAATAGGTATTTAATTGAATATTTTTTTTTCACTTAGATCATTTATCGTTCCACCGACGAACACAAGACTCTTCAGAAGGTAAACATCTAAAGTCAGAGTCTGTCAACTGCGGGTTGGCAGACTTCGTACACAACAGAGAACATTATACAGAACTCACTCGTAGTGGTTTCCTCCCGATGTTTTCATTCACCGTTGTATTAATGTGTAAAAATACATACAAATATTGGAATTATAAACACAAAACTTAATTATGCCTGCAAAATGTAACACCGCATAAAATCAATCTCTGAATGTTTCGTGAGTATTTACACACACGATTATATACATATGTACCGGTCGGATCCCGTACATGTGTTAAACCGGTACATATATGTATCTATAATCAATCTCTAAGGTGAAAAAATCACTAAGAAATAATATTGCTTATATATAATTGTATTAATATACATCGTAGAAAGGAAAAATGGATACAAGGGACATAAATGTACGAATAACATTGAGATTCGGGGAAAATTAATCTCGAAGCTTAATTGAGCGCAAACTCCGAGTGTGTCGCTTCATTGATGTAAATTAAAAATATAACACTTTTTCCATTCTCCTCGTTAATATTTACATAATATCCGTTGTTATTTCTAAACTAATATCTGTACACATTAACACAGTGAATCTAGGTCTGATTGTATGATTTAAATAT
Organism: Parelbella ahira ahira; assembly: GCA_018244795.1. NCBI lineage: Eukaryota > Metazoa > Arthropoda > Insecta > Lepidoptera > Hesperiidae > Parelbella > Parelbella ahira. The sequence goes on from DWME01010584.1 coordinate 3,379, forward strand.
TTACAAGGGTGATATATGTATGTACATTTAACTATAAAGGAATAAATAATAAAAATAATTTTGGCACATCAACATGCAACAGTAAATATACAGATATGTGGAAATTTGCTGTTAAATTTACTGACGACGTTTATAGTAATAACGTAACATAACGCCTGTAATCCCCGAAGGGGTAGGCAGAGGAGTGTAGTACACTCCCACGATTCACTAGTTACGTTTAATTCCTATGGAATAGGTGGTGAGCCTATTGCCATAGACCGGGCACGATTCCAGACTCCGAGTCACTACTAGAAATTCTAGTTAGAAAAATTCAATAGTACCCGACCTGGGATTTGACCCAGAACCTCCGGATCCGTAGTCGCGCATGCAACCACTTGACCAACGAGGCAGTCATTTACAGTAATTATAATATAATTATAATTATATTATATTATTATAATTATAATATAAATTATAAAATAATAATAATAATATCTTAGGAAATCTACACACGGCCATCTAATTCCAAAGGTAGTTTCGATTATGGCGGCCAGACGTCTGTTAAACTCTATATATACTTAAATAAAAATATAAGTATACTTACACATACTTTTTACTACACCCAGACAGAAAAACACTTGTGCTCATAACACTAATTTTTATTTTGGGTGGGAGTCGAACCCCGGGCTCAGCAGTCAGGTTCAGTAACCGCTGGACCAAGTGTTAATTGATATATTTTTAATTTCATTCGTACTAGAAACAAAATCACGTTTTTAAAACGCCATCCACAGTTATATTAATATATTAGAAATGTGAAAATTCAAACATAGACATTTAAATTAATAGTGTTATTATAAATGTACTTAGATAATAGAAAAACTTTTACTACTAATAATATCCACACCGATAGATGTAATCGATATATAGTTTGTATCTATAAAATTATATTTTTACATCGACATTTAACTATTGTATAGCTTATTATCGGAATAATGTTAACAATTATAGTGTCTTTACCACATTTTATTCATAAAGGTATCAAATACACTTTCTAAAGATTATTATTTTTAATATATACAGATAGTCTTAATATTTATTTAAAATAGATGATTTCTGTAATAACATAGTGATATTCTGATTTGTACTGTATTTACAAATTAATTATTTTAAAAAATATGATTAGGAATATTTTAGCTTAAACTCTTACTTCTCGTTAAGGGAGAGCAGATGGCAATAGATCTGTGGTGTAGAGCAATGTTATACCCGAACGGTTAAATATGGCGGAAAAAAATACTGTCTCAATTTCGAAAATGTTCAGCGGTTCATTCATCTTGTTACCGTTAAACGTCATCGGAAGGCTTTTCCTTAGTCGTCTATTTTCTAGAACCGTCTAGTATCTTCTTGATAAATGTTCGTATCTACAAGTATACCTTTTTTGTTACCGAGGCGAAAACCTTCAAAAGGTACCCGGTATCCTGGGAGAAATACCGGATTATGTGGGACACTAAAACCCCCTCGGTGGCCTTCCTCTGCGCTAGTAGGAGGGCTCTGGGATCTCCGGCGTAACGTACCGGTGTCTACGAATAGATATACCTACCTACACGTGTCATATATCATATAATGTCCTGTAACCGCAACAGAACTTGCATCTATTGTAATGTTTTTTAATCTCAGTACAATATTGCAACGTAAAAACATAAGTTTAGAATCCTGGGCTCTAATCGTATCGCGCATCATTTATTTGCAAAATTATGTGTTAAGATTAAATATCACATCCTGTAAACACGAAAGGAGAATATCGTGAAAAACAATGTACTCTGTATAGTCTTCCGTTACATTCTTTAAGGCGTATAAAGTCTACTAATCCAAGTCTACTCGGTCAACATGGCAGAACACGACTTTAAAGCTTTTAATTCTGGGAGGACAACCACGTTCAACAGTTGAACTTATGGAAAAATAAACTCGAACGATACAGTCGTAAATCAATAAATTACTTCTGTTAACACGGCATCTAATGCGAACTGAATAATGAGGTGACTCTATAATCATATCATAATAAAAAAGTTGGCGAAAATTCCATTTGCCGAGCGCAAATAAAGAAAATTTCGGTATTCAACAGAGCAAAAAAATTCTTCGAATACCTTGTTAAAATGCATCGTCATAAACCGCAAAGAATCTCTCATTAGGTATCGGCATCGCTTCCAGATATTTCATTTATTCCCCCCCACCCTTCATCCCCTACAAACAACACCCACTCCTACGGTTCAAAGTCGCGTGATTACTATTCTGAAATCAATTATTGAAATACCTTAATTCTTACAATGAAATTTATATAGGCGAGAGAAAGTCGACTGTATGTTGTTCCCGTTAAGGTAAATTTTTCTCACGCATCTTCCAACAAAGGTAAGAAGGTTCGAGAAATGTGAGGTGAATTCACATTTCGCCCCAAGCCCCGAGTGTTTTTGTCAGCGATAAGTCTAATAGAAAGTCGATTGATAGAGATATAAAAAGGTCGGTATTAAAATTGTTGCCAAAATGTAATGTAACCATGCTGTAAGTGATTTAAATAGGACGTTATTTAAAATCCTTGTTGTCAGAAAATAACGTACTCTTTTCCTTTATATACACACTTTGGAATGTATATAAAAAATAATGCTAATTTAAAATAACTAATTAATTACGAATACACAAATCGTCCGGTAACTGACCGACATTGCAGACGGCTTTTTCCCTTTTTATCCTTACAAGCTATCTGTTTTCAATAGTGGAACGATAAAAGGGTCAATGGTGTTAATTATGATGAAATCGACCATGTCCTTTGTAATATTTTAAACGGTTTACACTATTAGCCGGTTCGTCCCGAATATTAAACTAAAACTAAGTGGTACCTTCCTATGGTCCTAGGGGGAAATAAGAACATGAGTAGATCCAAAAAGATTAATATACGATATACCTAATTAAAAGCAAAGCTAGATAAATAAATACCTACATTTTTAAGATAAATGTTATGACAGATTTAATAATATAAATAAAATATCGAAACTGTTCACGTCGCTATTCAACACGAACAATAAATTGTATTTGTGTGTAAATATAAACATCGTCATCATATAAACACATTCCATGTTTGCATACGTTCCACGTGTTTGGAGAAATTGTTGCGTAATGTACATACATTTTTCGTCCGTTGTATACATTTGCATTCGGTATATGTTATATAGAAATTTCATTTTAATTAAAGAATATGACGGTTGCAGAAAGTAGGTAACGAATGTATATGAAGCCTGAAGGGTTTGTAAGGATAGAGAGAGGCAGTTGATAATCTCTGCCGACTCCACGACAAACCTGACATGACAATATGATAGTAATAATTATAATTTCATATATTCATAGAAAATATATCATGTAACTTTAATAATTGCGGCATAGATTAAATCAATGTCCATTCGTGCTTTAGGAATCACTACATAATACACAATAACATTACACCTTTCAAAGAACACGACGGTCATCTATCACTCCCGTCAAAAGTATATTTTGTTGCACAATTATAAACTTCTTTTAACTGTGTATAATACAAAGGTGTATACTGTGTGTAATACTTTTCTTTCTGTGTACAATACAAATGTATTTAAGGATTTATCCCAAAAATAAATATGTGATGAGAGTAAACCTTCTTTTAAACGAGTTTTACCGTGGAGCCCTTACGGTTTCGTCTTCATAAGATTCCTTTGGGCATTTGTACTTTGTAATTTAATATTATAACGGTATAGTATTCCCAATTTATTTTCTTGTTTCTTATCATGTTTACACATTTTTCTTCTGAAAAGAAACATAAATAGACAGAAAATTTTAAAGAAAAACAATTCGTTTGACTACGTTTCTTAGTTGAGCGGGTTGATTATACAAATGTGTTTGAAGTTTTCTAGAACGTTCGATAGACCAAGTAGATAACAAATGTATATAACTTAATCTTTCCGTAGTAACTTATTTCTGATAACGACATTTCTATTCTTTAGGTAGTAAGAAAATTTTAAGTATCAGCATATCTGCTTACTACTTCTCTTAATCCAGAAAGGCGTTGCGATATAACAAATATCACAATAGTAATTTAAAGTTTATTATGTTAAAGTTTATGATGGCAACACTAAAAAATCTATTTGATAAAGAGGTAAAGGGGCCAAAGTACAAATATTACTTCAGGGCTCATTGGAGTTATTGGTCGAGAGAGATAACGGAAGAAGCCAAAGCTGTATATTGGTATTGTGTAATATTAAAAAACCAAAATGAATAATATTTTGAGGTGAACCTATAAAGAATAATCGTAAGTTCTATACTGCTAATTCAGTTCTATTAAAAGCACAATTTACACACGGAAATCGGTTTACGTCTCTTTTCGTCAATAATTTTATCCAACCGTCGTTTTATATCGAATTAATGTATTACGGAGCATTTCTTGATAATATTGGAAATGTTATTAGTATTTTTATGGTTACACATGCCATAATTCTTAATGTACAGTCGGAAGAGAAAACGGAATGTATTATTATTTCCTTGATGATATAAATTTGACTCGGCTGTATTTGACTATTAACAAGAGTCATTAATCATCGTAAGAAGGGTAGAACGGCAACTGACAAACAAGGGGCAGGGGAACCGCGGACGGAAGGGGGGGGGAGGACAGACAATGTAAGTCGGCCAGACGACTGATGGCTTTCGTTGGCTCTACACGTGTCATTTAAAAATAGTACTTACCAAAATCCGTGCACCTTTATAAAGATTATGGCAATTAGACTCATTGTGCTTGGTGACCATCGCCAATATTTAGATACTTTGTAAGATAAAATAAAGTTTCTTACCTTTCTAAGTAATGTTAATACTTTTTTGAATTCTACTTGACTTCCAATAACCAGCTTTCATTTATCGTGATGATGGTTGTGGTTTTAGGGTCTTATATTATATACATTTAATTATAATATTACTCACTCCTAAAGTATTTTATTGTACCTATACATACATATATTGTAACTAAGGTTGACTTAAACCAATATAATATGGAGAAGAAGCGATAGGTTTACAAGGACCGTAGATGGTGGAAATCCTCGGAGTATTAGCATACCTTTATGTGATATAGACGTGACGATATGTATCCAGGTATGGATATAAATTGTTAACCAGCTAAAAAAACATTACATCTTTACAAAATTGTTATACAAAATGTTTCATCTTTATCAATACCTATTCGTGAGGTTAATTGCTAATACAAATACTACGAAAATAAGCCTTATTTGGACAATTTCACCCATAAACTCCTATACTGTTACATACCCAATCACCTGATGAGACTATGACGTTATAAAAATTATATCCAAGATTTAATATTATATTCTCAAAGCTTGTGATATTGAAATTGCTTTGTAATCTCATCTCATCTCATCAAACTTTTTATCTTTCCACTATTGGATTCTGGTATCCTCTCTGAATTATGAAGGTTAAAACCATAGTCGGCCCTAGAGTCGACATAGAGTTATGGCATTTTCTACGCCTTAAAGAACATAAAGGGAAACTTACCGGCTTGCAAGTTTCCGAAATATACTTTGACTTACCGTAATACTCAGTTATATTCAATCATAGAAAAATACATAAATAAATTCGTAACTGTACATCTGTATACCCGGGATTAAAACCCAAGACTCTAGGAGAAGGTGACAGAGTATCAAACCGCAAGACTATTTATTGCGAAACGCTTGAGTTTCATAACTAAGTTTAAGCAAGCATATTAAATGAAAAAAGTCAGTTGGTGATTCGAAGCCAAACCCATTGAAACTCAAATAAAGCCGACACAACGAAATGTTGTCTTGTTAACATTTAAATACTGAATGTTTTATATACTAGAAAATATCTTTTTACACTTGTGAAAATATATAACAATAGTAAGCACAATCAAATCCACTTCTAGACAGGCCGAGAAGTGCTTCCCTAAGAAGTTACTAACGAGCAACATTACGACTATTAACCTAAGATTATAACGATAATTAGATTCGCTTGTAGCGCATATTATAACACCAACTAATATAATACTGTCGAAACTAGAAACTAATGTATTAAATTATACTAAACTTCTTAAATGTATAAGTGATACATTTACTTTTACTCATTTGCATTTAAGAGTCATTTCACTTTCACAGCAAAGTACAAAATGTTGGTAATTTTTCACTCCTACACCTCCCTATGTTAATTAACTGAAAATTTCACTTGATTCATTCTATCTTATAAATAAACCGTTTACGTTTTCTTTCATCTTCCTACAGCAGGATAAATTCATTACACACAAAAGATGAATAGATTAAAAAGTGAAGTGTCCTCATCCGGAAATTATTATCTCTCGTTAATCATTACGTAACAGGTATGTATTAAAACAGGTATCTATTATAACACTAAAACATAATTTAATTATTTTTCAATTTCATTATTTCCCGTCACGAACATCTGAAGTTGATTCATGCATACTTGATATTTACTTACATAAGTTGTCAAAAAAGTTAAATCATTTTCGAAGAAATCAAGTAGGTAGGTACCTACCTAGTGCTTTCATCACCATAAAAATTTTCTCTTTAATCAATTAAAAAATTAAATCTACACAATGCACCTGTTACAAGTTGTCATTTCGATTAATATGAATATGAACATTACAACTATAAATGTAAACCAATAAATTCCATTTAATTAAGTTTGTACGGAAATAATGGGGATTTTTGTAGTTATGT
>DWME01010585.1:0-10123 GCA_018244795.1 Parelbella ahira ahira
TATAATAATCGACCCATTTATCGGTCCACTGTGGGAATATGGATCTCCTCACACAACGAGAGGGTATAGTCTGCCATAAGGCCGTAGTCTGCCACGCTGGCCAAGTGCGGGTTGGCAGACTTCACACACCTTAGGTTTTGTTTTATAAATTCTAAGGTGTGCAATTTCCTCACGATGTTCTCCTTCACCGTCAGCAAGTGATATTTAAATCGTACTTTAGTAAAGAGCTGTAACTACATTACAAACAAAATCGTATAATGAATACCAAAGTATTTATTATATTGTATAATCATCGTGAGTAGCACGTGCGCCGGACCGAACCGGACCGAGCCGACACGTGTAAGGCCGATTAGGTAACCCACGTGAAACGGGACTCCGGGATAACTTGTGAAGCGTTCTCACTTCAGCTGTGCCCCAAACCACTTGTTGTCGCTATAGTGCGGTAAAATATAGCATAATATAGACGAGTGAGGTTCAATGCCTCGTTTCACTAGTTATGTTATACATTCCACAATAGGGCTGAGCCTGTTGTCATACACCGGACACAAATCTGGACTTCGGGCTAATACTGGAATTTTCAAGTTAGAAAAGAGTAATAATACTTTGCTCCACCCGGGGATGAAATGCAACAACATTTGATAAGCTGTCACACTCGACGAATGAGGCAGTCATTATTATACGAATAATTCGCCGCGGTTCATTCACTTCTTTCATCATCGACCTTTTTGTCGTTCCATCCTTGAATACTGGAATCCTCTCAACTTCATTTTCAGAATAGGACAATGTACAAACTCTAAGGTGTACAGGTTTCCTTGTGATGTATTACTTTCCTATAGCAAGTACTATTCAATATGAAAAAGCACATTTTTTTTTTATAAAGAGGTGCGCGTCAGGACTAGAAATCTGAAACACTAAGCTACTATTGCACTCTAAGACCTTATTACACCCAAATCTTCACTTCTGATTCCGTCTACAAACGTACAGAAAATTGTTTTTACATAATGTTGATATATTCATTGTCCTGCGCCCTAATTTTTATATGTACACAGTAACTTTATCTCAGAACGTTAGTATATGAAAATATTATACTAGCAAAGCTCAGCAACATAAAGTTATGGTGCAATAGCAGTATTTTCTATCTTCTTATTACGGCCTAGAAGGCTTAAATTTCCAGCAACATAAACGCTGCCGGTTATTTCCTATTAGTATGAGGATTATTTATAAAGCAATAGGATTTAAAGGGGAAAGATAGTTCCAAGTATATTTATTTAGTTTTATTCATAAAGTCCTCTAAATTGTACAAAGCAGAGAATTTCTTTCATAGTAAATTTAATAATTTAAACTCACGTTGTTTGATAGATATTTTAAATACAGAGAATATAGTATGACTTTTATTAGTAGGCCATCTTGAATTCCAAAGGACGCTCTCGATAACACAACGTCTGCAACATGGGAGTACTACATGTGTCTGCCTATCCCTTCGAGCAAAACAGTCGTGATGTTATGTTATATCCCTATCTATAGGTGCTATATTCTATATTACGAGTATATCTAAGTAATAAAACATTCTCGGTTTATGCTGCGTACTGACACTTGATGATCAACGGTTCTTTTCCATCCACTTATTAGAATAATAAAACATGATATGAATTACTTGGATTTATTCTAAAAATAAACGAAAAAGTAGCCAAATTAGAATTTATCCATGACCGGATTTTCTTTAAGTTCGGCTTTAAAGAATCCTTTTCGTTTAAAAACTCGCTTTCTTTTAAAAACCCCATGTCATAATAATTCGAAAATAACAAAAAAGAAGTCTAATCTTCATTTTACGTTTACTACAAAAAGAAAGCCCTTTCTCTCTTTGGTTGATATATTGAATATTATTTTACTTTTCGCATATATTGAATTAAAATAGTTATCATTTAATGCGATATCCGATGTATGGCTTGCCATATTGAACCTCGCACCTATTCCATGTTGGGACATTATCTTAACTGCTGGAACAGGATTGTACTATCCTCCTCTGCCCACCCCTTGTGGGATTACAGGCGTCATATCCTGTTATTATTGATATTAACGTAAACTTCGTATTCTACAATAAAATAAATTAACTATAACAATCATTAATCAAAATTATATTCCTAACATATCTCATTACACTCACGTGCATCGTACCTTACAAAATTTGAGAGAAGTACGGTAGGCAACGCAATTATGTTCGGATATATTATAACAGTCAACGTAAAATGTGCTCACGAAGTATCCTTCACATGTAACCTTGAGCTCGGACCGTAAATTATTGCATGTAACGTAACGCTTGCGCGTTACACGCTGTAGCACACCTACGTAGTACGTGGGTAGAGACCAGCAGTTACACTGGGTTCATAATCCCCGGCGAGTCAACAAACACAAACGTTGTCTATACAAGTGTCGTGGAATAACATACCCCGAATCGGCATTATAATGGACGTATTTGCATACGTTAACACGAGGGAGCAACGGACCTAGCAAATGTTAGTCTGTAGCTGTTCTGAGTATTCGCGCTGTCTGTGTCGATATAAAAAAATGTATTCAATATCCAATATCGGTTTTGGGATGCCTCGTTGAATTTTATTGTGTTGTTAAAAGGTAACACCGAAACACATTTATTTTTTATGCGGTAAACACACAAGCTATTATTAGGCCGTGTCCACCGCTAACACTCAAAATTAATCATAACAAGGCTCGGAAATCTACCCTCGTTCGTGTGCTTCAATTATTTATTTACTAGAGAACATAGTAAAGAATTAAATATAGTACAGAATTTAAAAAATGAGACCAGAGACTACTCAGAGTAAATGTGGATTGGAGAACTTAACAGGTCACAAAACAATATTAAAAATTTTCATTTGTACTGGTTCCTCGCCATGTTTTAAATTTAATAACGCGCAAATCCATCAAAGATCTATGCCAGGGTTCACGTTTGTAACACACATAATGCATATACCATTAAATGTACCTACCCGCGAGAATGAATACATAAAAAAAATTAAAATAATATTTTTCTGCCACACAAGTTTTCACTTCATAAATGCTACAAGTGCATTAAACCAGCCGAAGTGAAATGTCGCTCTAAGCTTTAAAATTTTCAACGTTTTTACTTTCAACTTCGTTGCGGAAAATATTCACGAGCGGTTTGTATCGTGAACATACTTCAAACCTGTACTACGAGTTCATGACTTCATATTTTAAAAATATGCAAATACATGTTAGCATATTTTGAACTCGCCTACCAAAGTTTGCGGCTCTTAACCTACATGTGTACAATCTCCTTAAATATCAACACCATTTTCTTTATCAACTTACTTTCATCGTGATCATGGTCGTGTCAACCTCTAATGTTCTATTACTGAACAAAGGCCTCTTCCAAAGCATCCCACAACACTCGATCCTCCGCAGATCTACCTTCTAAAAGCCATAGATCCAGAGTTAGAGAACGCTCCACCATATCTCGACCGATTAACGGGATCCACTCCAACCCCTCTGCTCTAACTGGCATCGGTTCTGCAATTTACGTAAACAACCCATTGTCACCTCAATATTTTAATCCATTGAGATGTATAATATATTATATCGGTCTCCTAAGTGCACTATTAATATTTTGACTTGGAATTATTCTGACTTCCCACAGAAAATCTAGCAGCATTGTTCTTTCATAATGTGTTGAGTTAACATTTGTATTTACTGCCGTTCCTGTAGGAACTATACAAGTATTAAATCTTTATATAAATCAACATGTGTAAAATATTTGAACATTTGTTATATAGTAAAAGTATAAATATGCAGTTGCCGAAGGAGATCTAGGCTCACCAATCTCGACCAAATAGGTCGAGTTCTGACTGAAGTTAGGCTTAAAAGTCTCCGAGACCGGCGTGCTTGCATGAAAAGAACGATGAATATTGAAGAAGCAGGGCAGGTCTGCAAAGATAGAAATATTCGGCCCTCCGTGCCCTCTGCATATCCCTTAAGCCACCTTGCGTGAAGATATGTATGTATGTAAAAATGTAAAACAAATGTTTCACGAAAGCAAAATTCACACATTGCGTAATGGAACATGAGATATAAACACCCACATGCTCGACTTTTACGAGATTATAATATGAATACCATTCAACATTAACCGCATGCCGCGATAAATTATACTTTCATGTCGCTAAAACATTACCACATATATGGTTGTTTAAAACATTTTATGGCATACAAATGATCGCTTACAATTTCATCCGTGGATAATAGAGATTTATGAGAATAACAATTATTTATCCAGCATCAGCCTAAGCGTATACTAAACGTGATATCGGTAAAATATAACTACAAATAATATTATCATGAAATTTTGTATTTTTAGCACAACATTTTTGTTAAATTAAAATATATGTAATGAATTGTACATATAGGTATATGTACCTATGTATATTTTAATTCGACAGTATAGCATCAGTCTGAAATTTCTTTAAAAGGAATATATTTATGTTAATATGTTGAGAGGCCTATGTCAATCAGTGGAACGAAAAAGGCTGACTTAATGATGATAATGAATATTTTGAAAAAATATTCTTAGTCAAAACACTGAATAAATGAAATGTGAAACACGAAATTTTCGGGGAAGATGAATTCATGTCCAACTCATGACTATTAACTTTTAACTACATATATTTTATGGAGTTGAAAGGATTGTAACCCTGACTACGATTCGTTTCAAATTAAAACGTGTAATATTAGTAATCGCACTTTTAGTAATAAATTCTAAGTTTCATATACATATTATATACAATCGCAAGTGACCTTTACGGGAGGTTAGCCAGTGCATAACGCGTACTATAATACATCGTTCTCTCTGATCAACGGAAAGTAGAGTGACATTATTTATATATAAATATCAAGTTAAAAATGTTAAATACAAAGCCTAATATCGAAAGGCAACGAAAGCCCTTACGTAGAAAACGACTCTTGGTGGTCGCGATCCTCAGTTATGAGAACACGATTATGAAGAAGTTACAAAAATGATGCAACTGATTCCATTTTAACAAAACAAACAGTTCGTGTACCTAATAAATAAACATTACCCGATTTCGCACACAGTTTGAATGCTAGTTGAAAATTTATGAGATCGTATTTGAATTCTTCAAATTAATTTCCTGTCAATACTAACGATGTAACAAGTTGCCGATTTTAATTGAATGTGAAACTGGCACGTGAACGAAATCTCTAAAATTCGTTAGTAAGCAAAATTCATATCCATTTTCAGAGAATTTTTAATTCAATTAGCGAAACTGGTACGCGTTTGCTCACTTTTATTATCTTTAATTGAAAAACATATAAAACTCATCAATTATTTTTTGCTTTAGTGCAAACAATGTTATGATAATTAAATTTTTGGCTGAACAAAGCGTAGAACAGCATATCAAGACGACACAATTATTGATAGAAATAACACATTGTTAACTCGGAAATTCAGCGCTACACACAAAAATCCTCAATTTGATGATCATCGCCCAACCCTTTTATCTTCGAACACTGGTCTCCTCTCAGAATAAAAAGGATGACAGCGAAGCATGATTTAACAAACTTCACAAGCGCTAATAAACTTAATGAAGAACTCCAAAGTGTACAGGTTATCTTACAATATTTTCCGTCACCGTTACATTACAAGTGATGTTTAATATTAAAACGAACTTTTGTCAAGGAGATGACCGTTTAAATCTTATCCCGGGGCCGCGGAGCGGAGAACTGAATTCTAAACCATCATGCTACCATAGCTTGTACTTAAATACGGTTGTACAATAAAAAAACTCCCAGAATTAGACGTATTATTAATAAAATCTCATCACCTCACTCATCTTCTCAATCTTCAACAAAGAAATCTCTTGGAACTCTGCGTCAAGAAACAAAAAATAGGGCACACGTCGGCGCAAACTAACAATAGGCAGTAGATATGTAACGATTTATAATATTGCCTCGCATGACAGTTATTTTCAACACTCATGCCCTTCTCCATTTATCAGCAGCGCAATAAAGACGCCTACCGCCATACATTCGCGTCAAGGCCCACATATTGTGTATAATGATACAGTTCACAAATAAAAGAAAAACGCCTTTAGAATGAACCCATGTTATGTTTACAAAGAGCGCCCCTATCATATTGAATTTATTGTATTCGGTAAATCGATAGTGTTAACAGTTTTGAAATTTATACGTGAAAATGTACGTGATTATTGTATTTGTATGTCATTTTCTACGATTATTGCTATAATTTTAAAACATTATCGTATTACATACAAGCTAGCTGGCCCGGCAAACGTTGCTTTGACATATTATATTATTTTCAGTGAATATTTTGGTCATTAAATAATACATAACTAACTTATTGTAACTATATGAGGATTTAACTGTCTCGTCGGTCGATTGATTGCTAGCGCGACAGCCGATCATGACGTCCTGGTTTCAAATCCCCGGTCGAGTACTATTGGATTTTTCTAATTGCGTATTTCTATTAGAGAATCGGAGTCTGGATCAGTGGCCGATGGATAGCAATAGGCTCACCACGAATTCCATGGGACGTAAACGTAACCGGCGAACCGTGGGAATGTACTATATTCCTCTGCCTACCCCTCCGGGCATTACAGACGTGATGTTACGTCATTTATTTAACAACTAAGTCAACCATGCACATCATGGTTATCTTTCATCGTTCCGCCTTAAAATGCACACGAGTACGTAAAATTTCAATAACACATGAAAACATAGGACAGATGATATAAAAATATACTAGCAAATATAGGTAAACATAAAATATATTTTCCACTATAAATAACTATACATTGAAATATTTCGGTGAATAATTCTTTGCTAATTGATATTATAAATGGCAATGTATTTCGTGTATCGTGAAAAAATCAAAAGTCGGAAACACCTTGCTAAGATTTTTGAGTATGCGACAGTTTTTGGAGCATTTATTACTCTTGTTTCGTAACACAATCAGCCCAGCCGACACAACACTGATAGAATTGAATGGCAGTAAACAATGGATACTTGTCCCGATTTGCACCAAGAGCTTCAATACACACACGTGAATCATCCATGAAGTTTATACACATTTCCCTATGTAGAGTTGTCATACCACTGACGAGCAAATATGTTTGATTTGTAACTGATTTCGACTGCCTCGTTGGTGGAGTGGTTGCAAAGCGCGACTGCTGATCGAAAGGTTCTGGGTTCGAATCCCAGTCGGGTACCATTGTATTTTCCAACTGAAATTTTCTAGTAGTGGCTCAGAATCCAGATCTGTGCCCGGTGTACAGATATATACTCACCACCTGTCCCATAGGACATAAAACGTAATTGGTGAAACGTGGGAGTGTACTAAACTCCTCTGCCTACCCCTATAGGGATTATAAGTTTGATGCTACATTTTAATCAGAATGCAATATGTGACGTTATCCCGAAATATTATTATTAAAAAGTTGTGCGACTTAGCAAAGGTAGTGTTAGTCCAACAGGTACCTTATAATCATTGACATACTTCCCAACCTCTATTGATTTGTCACCAGCCGAAAACAATAAAGTTCGTTGTTTAAAAATGTTCGAATGAATGTAAACCGTTGGCCCGAAATCTGTGAATTACTTGTTGGTGTCAATATAAATTTTGATTTAATTATTTCTTTTACACTATCCTCTACTGGTAAAAAGGGCTGCCAATGCATAGAACACAAATATTACCATTGTGGGTCGATTACAAGCTGTAATAATAAATTTCAATTATAATATTCTAACGCATAATCTAGAACCACTTTCTTAATAGTCAAATTCTCACATACGCTGTAGAAACGGAAAGAAACTAGTACTTTTCTTGACAATCTTTCCGAAATGTTGGTTGTCATATTACACGTCAAAAATATTTATATCTTTCTACGTCAACTTGTATGTGATACATGAATAAAAGTCACATGAATTAATGTCACTATATCTTCGCTTTTGCGTTTTACTCTACAAGATACAATATAAGTCTACAAGTAAATGGAAATATCTCTATTTGAATATGACATGTGATAAAACTGTACATAATTATATCAAATATATGAAAAAGTCTTGACTGCTTCTTTAGTCGAATGGTTGCGACCGCGATTGCTGAACGAGAAGTCCTGGGTTCAAATCCCGGGTTCGATACTATTGGTTTTCTAACTTAGAATTTCTAGTAGACACTAGGACTCTGGATTTGTGCCCGGTGTATATCAATAGGCTCACCACCAATTCCATGGGACGTAAATGTAACTGGTGAAACGTACGAGTGCCCCGCACTCCTTTGTCTGCGCCTATTAAGACGTGATGTTACTTGTTTTTTATGAAGAATCATAAACATTAATAACTCTATAATATATTAAGTTGGTTAACGACGTTAATGGCCACTGGAGGCGATACATACATAGAGGAAGGTGACAGTTAAATACGGATGTACTGCCAGTCAAAGGAATTAAATCGAAATGACCCGTTTCGTTAACTAACATGTAGGCTGTAGAGCCTAAAGGGAATAACATGAAAACTAAAGGCAATAACAATATTAAATGTCCAAATATAAATTGGATTCTGGAGAACCTTGATTGATTACTTGTTTTTCAACAACGTCGAGATGTCAAATTGGATTTGTTTGTTCATCGACTTCGCGCGCCCCTGTATCGTTACAGAGTTTCTCTTGGGCTGGAGATGAGAAAAAAAAATCATATCTCCAATAATCGAATACATGACTTGCGTCGCTTATTTACTGTTATTTTATTGTTCAATGACTTTGCTATAGGTTTATTTACAATGTACATATCGACGGACGTTATTCCATGTGGATCCTAGTATAGAATAGTAACCGTGAAGAAAAACATCGTGAAGGCATTTGCCCATCTTGGAATTATCCATAATGTTCCCTAAGGTGGATGGAGCCTGCTAAATCGCATTTTTTATAATAATTAAAAAAAGCACAAACTCAATTGTTTTTTGAAGATTCATGCCATACATTTTATGGCCATTTTATAACCTCATAACAATTAAATTAACGGTACGTGAATGCATAATAAAATTACATTTTAATTATGTAAGTGTACTTTTTATATAAATAAAATGTATATAATATAAAATCATTACTAATTGTTGAAATGACTCACGGAAGAGCCTTATAATGGTATAATATCAATACAAAAATACATTATTGCTACACACAGTGATGTAACACAAAAACGATAACGAATATTTGAAGTACAATTATAACTTCAAGGTGGAGTGTCTTGTTAATTATATTATTAAGAAGACTTGTTGTGTTGTTTCTCATTGTTAGAACGAGAGCGGAGTGTTTTAGTTCAAGAGCGGCCGTAGTGGGAAAGTTCCTCGCTGGAACCAGGTTAACGTTTCTGCTAGTGAGACGAAAAGTTTGAATTTATAACACCTTAAAAAACGTACCTGCTGGAAGAATGATATAGCAGATATAAAATGTGAATATTAGTACATGCATCTGCTAAGCAAGACCAAGACCCACCTATCTTGGTTAAATCAGATGATGGAGAGAGTAATGAAGGGAATAGAATCGAGGACCTTTCGATCAGCGGTCGCGACTGCAACTTCTCGAACAAAGAAGTTAACACCAATAAATAAGAAAAACTTTTTTAATTCTGATAATAACAATTGTCGTCTGTAGTCTCGTACAAAACAGAAAAATCCATAATGCCCTTATAGTGTGAAACTATCCAAGGTTAGTCAAGGGTGCATATTATGTATTGTTTTACATTTACGGGCATGCAGAAATTGATATTCAAAGCTACAAGGTAATCGAAACCTTACGATAAGAGCAGAGCCCCTTTCACCTTGACAATAAAAGAGTTGTAAATCTTTCATACATAAAAAGCCGACATTTCCTCTGACATTCGACTGGGTACTTAACACATTTTCGTACCTACACCATTTTAAATTGGTTATTCAAGATTTTATGTTATATATTTGTGTAAAACACGTGTGACTATGAGAAGGCCTTTGACTCTATTGAAATCTGGTCTGTTCTGGAGTCCTTGCAACGGTGCCAAGTGGATTGGCGATATATCCAAGTGCT
>DWME01010586.1:0-10123 GCA_018244795.1 Parelbella ahira ahira
ATCTAATATTGACCATTGTTGAAAACATATATTATGTACCTGATAAATGAATTACTAATAAAACACATAATTTACTTTTATTGTAAATTGAGCTTAAAAAAACTTTTTCTAAGTCTCAGTAGTTGAATGATTAAAGATGGTAACATTGAGTTTTATGTAAAGTTATTTCATCGCGATACATAAATTTTTTTAATCACCAATTTTTCTGTTTTAAAACTGATTGTAACAAAACTTCTTTTAATAAATATATTCAATTCAAAAAAAATAACAAAAGTTTTTCCAAACGCATCACAGAAGAAATCTTTGCACAGGATAGGAAAACAAATTAAAAGTAAGAAAAAACTCACCACATAACCTCTGGAAGCCCTTAAAGTAACAGTTTTGGACGAATGTATATTGCTTTCTAAATATTTGCCTGCCCGTAGGTCGTAGAACATTAGTAAACCTGAAACAAAATAAAACACAAAATATAATATAACACCGTTATAACGTCACACCAAGTTCCATTTTACAAGGATCTGAGCACACGAGTGAAGTAATCGATATAGTGTCTGACCTAAGCCAGTGCCGATGGTGAGCATGTTGCCTCGGAAGCTGGCGGAGCGTATGCCGCAGCCGTTGTAGCGCGAGGTGATCTTCTTGACGGACTGCAGCGTGCGGCAGTCGAGCAGCAGCGTGTAGGACTTGCAGCCGATGGCGTAGACGCCGCTGTCCTGCGTGGCGAGGCACACGAGGTCCTGGCAGGAGGGCAGCTTGCGCGACAGCGTCTGGCGGAAGGTCTCCGCGCTGAAGACGTGGATGTAGCCGTTGAGCGTGAGCGCGGCGACCTCGCGCCAGCGCGCGTTGAACGCCAGCGCGCGCACCTTCTGCCCTGCGCGCACACCGCCGCACACACCCTCACTGTTCCGCTCACTCCAAATGTATGCTCGCTTATACTATATACGTAGTTACATCCCAAATTGTACCAATAAATTATATCGGGAAATTTTCATTTTTGTCCTGGGTGGAAATCAACTCCGTGACTCTACTGCCGACTGCCTCGTTGGTTGAGTGGTTGCGAGCGCGACTGCCGATAGGGAAATCCTGGGTTCAATTTCTAGTGACTCGGAGTTTCTAACTGTACCCGGTGTATGGCAATAGGCTCACCGCCTATTCCATTGTGGGATTTAAGCGTAACTGGTGAAACATGGAGATGGACTACATTGCTTTGCCTACCCTTTCGGGGATTACAGGCGTGATGTCACGTTTTTTTTCCAAGTCTTAACTAATTCGTAGCATTCGCTAGCCCCTGAACGAGCAGACCGGTCTAATGTTCCGTTTGACATTAAGAGGAACTAAACATAGGTTCTCTTATGCCCTGCCGAACACTTAATACGTGTAGATAATAATTAATCATGGCGTGAATTTTAGTACTAAATGTTTTCAAAACATCTGTTCTTACCTGCCCTGCACTCCCTTAAAACTAGCGGTGACACGTAATCGTGCTGCGGTGCCCGCTGCGGGGGCCCCTGGGGAGCCCTCCACAGCGCTAACTTGGAATCCCGCGACCCAGTAACCAGAAACTCGTCGTCCAGCCAGCACATATCCAAAATCTACAAATGTTAATAAACAGTCATTTCAATTATCAAAACAATCCATAGAAGTAGCTTACAAATAGTGCCAGCTATTATTTTACCTTAATGAACAATCAAAATATATCAATACATGGAAAACAAATGTCTTGAGATATTAAAATTAACAAAAAAGAATGTCACTGGAATATAAAAAAATATTTGAAATCCTATCATTTTGTGTTCACTTTAAATAGACATAGTAACAAATAGTCAAAAGTAAACTTAACTAAACAGGATCCTTTGATTGTACTAGTAACAGTTTTGGTAGTCTCTATGGACTTATTTTCTCAACTTTATTGAAATCTTGTAGGTACTAGGATCATCACATCGCCTTTTAATGTTAGGTTAAATTAAACCTTTTCTGAGTGCCACAAACTTTAGTGTTGTCTGAAAGCTATGAAGCACTATCATTTAAGAGTAATCAGTCCAATGGACTGCAGGGTATCCAATTAGATGAGACTCGATTTTTTATCAAATAACTCTATGCATTTACAATGTACTTCACTAATACAATTATTTTTAATCAATTAATTAAATATTTGATCAAATTGATCCATGTATTTGTATTATTACTATAAATATATGATAAACGGTATACAGTGAACCTCACCCAGTCTTTATGTGCTTCCCCCACACACACAGGGTCGAGGGTGGGGAGGCTGTACACGGCTAGCTCGCACGAGTTCCGGGCACCGGTCGCCAGGAGTGTTCTGCAGGAGAATGACAATTGTTAACTAAAATTTTCTTAAAAAACATATTCTTTTAGCAGTTCAGTTCATTCATAACAATTTTATATGTAAACATTGACCATTATGATTTCCTCATTGGCCGAGTGGTTGCAAGCGCGACTGCCGATTTGGAAGTCCCGGGTTCAAATCCCAGGTTGGATTGGATTTTTCTAATTTCCCGGTAGTGACTCAAAGTCTGGACTTTGCCCAGTGAATGTCAATAGGCTCACGATATAATCAGTGCTGAATGACATTATATTATTTGCCTGGTAGATTACTTATATCCTTTTAACCTCCCTTTATTACTTACATACATACACATGGAGAACAGTGTTTCATCTTTTAAAAAAATTGTATTGCATGCACCTATGCCACACAAAATACTTAATATGATTATCTAAGCCAATCTAAGGTATGAAATAAACAGAATGAGTGAGAATAAGTGGCAGTACCTGGAGGGATTGATCTGCAGCGCGTGGATGCCGGTCTGGTGGTCGGCGCCGGGCCAGGGCGCGCGCGGCCGCAGCGTGGGGATGTTGTCCAGCGCGCGCGACCGCACGTCGTACACCATCAGCTGGAAAAGAAACATCGTATTTGTAGCACAAAGCCACTGTCAACATCGCTCCACCTCGCGTACACACTCTTCCCCATATTTGGATCTCATCACTCCTCTCTTACTTTCTACTTTGCAATGGAAAGCGTTATGAAAGAACATGATTAAGGATCTTTATCGGTTTTCGGTCTGTTAAGTTACCTTGTTATTTCACCATGTTTCAGACCGAATTTCATTTGATTGTTCTTTTCTGCATAGAAGCAGCACATTTCACAAAAATCTAGACTTTAGTCGTGGATATTGTATAGAGTGGAGTGGAATTGAAGGATAAAACGTAGGGTGAAATGTGTCATACCTTATTGCACTTAGTCCCGAACACAACCTGCCTATCGGAGAGCCACTGCGAGCAGAACACCTTGTTCATGTTGCCGAGGTTGACCGGCGACTCGCGGAACATGTCGTGAGTGAGCATATGGCGCGTGGCGTACGACGGGTCCACCGAGCGGGGCTGCAACACAAGATCATTGAACTTCTTTATCTACCTTACGTCATATGACAATAGATGACAGCACACGAATTCTGAAGTTATAAACTTGAAATAGTTGGAGCACAGGATATTTATACATGTACACATCTATATAATCACCAACCCTGTTATAGTTCCACTGTTTGACATGGTAACATTTTGGAGATCTAATGGCATAAACCCCTCCCCTATGTACTGATCTTCTACTGTTAGTATGGTAATTTTTCTGATAACGATATCCAATACTGGATGGTAGATTTTACTATTGCTCAAAAAATTGCATAGATTTATTTAGTCATTAGTCATTCATTCTTTATCAATTAGTCAAGGATTCAACTTAGTAATATGAATTAAAATAATGTAACTATTACATTTTGGAATATTCTGGGTTCAGTTTTACTCTGGAAAAAATAACTCTTGGCCTTAAGATATGTACCTGATGAAAAGTTCATTGAACTGCACTACATAGTTTGAAATGTTTGTACAAGTTTATGGCTAGTGTCTAAAAAAGAAGGCAATGATGTGTTAGGTACTCAAGCCATTATACTATACTTTGCAACAAAATATGCATTTCATCACCTTTTTTAAACTTTCTGACATTGAAACAATTAAAAGGTTATCTCCTTGGAGATAAGATTACTTAAATTTATTGCAAGCTTTATTTATTTAATACCTGTAAAACCTTGTGTCCATATAAATAAAGGACGTATAGAAGTATATGTAATCCATCAGCTGTAAAAATACGTTCCATGATATATTTCAGTATTGTCTCAAACTGGCCAACAAGGTGATTTTTAACAGTGAGACAAATAATGTAAAGCACACCGACAAATTACTTGCATGTTCAAGAGTTGGATTATCCAGCAAACCGATGTCAACAGTATCTAATCTTTATGTATCTATTTGCAATGCAATCAGTATCAAGGTTATCCAGAGATTGCTTAAACTAATTGAACTTCATATTAAGTAAGTATTTCTGCATTTTCTTTGTAACTTCCTATAAAATGCTTATTTAGCACACATTACAAAGATGACAGGGGTTACCATCTTTAACTGGTTAATATCCCCATTGGCAGAATGAACCAGTTTGGTACTATATTTCTTATAGACAGACATGTGTAGTATGCCGCCACACAGGTTTGCAGCCCTTATTGGACATGCTACAATGATACTAAAGGCTGTTGAAGATAAAAATGATATTCCCATCATTATCATTTTGTGTACCTCTACTTTTCATGTTTTGCAGCCTTGACCTAGATGTTTTATTTTCGAAAATAGCTCACCCAGACTTGAAGGGCATATAGGGAGTAGAATAAAAGTAGTTTGTTGTGAAATTTAACAACTAAATTGTGTTCAAAAATTATTATCATTTGTTGGAATAGTGTTATTACCTCTGGAGCGAGTATTTCTCTAGAGCGCACATAGTCCACAAAGTTGTAAGATGTGGATAAGATACGGTGTTGCTGGGTTGGTGTTTCCTCATCGCTGTCGCTGTCAGAGTAGCACACAAAGTCTTCGGGCTTATCAGGTTTGTGCTGTTGTTCCAATCTGGAAATATTATTGCCAATATATAATATTATTATTATTTGTAAATATAATAAACAACAAGTTAAATTAAAGATATTAAAAAAATATTTATTCTTCATTACTACTGTATAATAACTGATATGACAAAAGTAGGTTTTATAAGATCAGATAGTGTTGTCTTTTTCAATACTATGATGTTAATAATTATGATAATCATCATTACTTTTAAGACGATGATACATCATTACTCTGCTCTTAGATAGGAGTTTGCTCTTAGCGAGAAGTGTTAAGGCTGTAGGCTACCATGATGGGTAATGACAAGTTACTAGACTTTACACACCTAATAACTTACTAATATGTAAATAATATCCAAAATGGTAATCTGTCTCATTAACTTCTAGCTAATATCCTGTTTGTATATTATTTCATACAGTTGATTGGATTGAAACTGTTTAGTTGTTAACATAAAAAAGTAGGTATGTTTTTAGAGTTATACCTATTGAATGTAGTAAAGGAATCAATATTATTAACTCTTATGGCTCTCGCCAATAAGTGCAACAGCCACAGCAGTATGCAAGGATATCAGCAAATGCTAGTTCATTGTTTGCTATATGCTTGAGATTAACAATGAATATATAAATATGTCGAGCCTAACTCAACAACTGTGCAAGGTTCATAACAATAGACATACAAATGCTTATATTTGTGTAATAAAGACCTACCCACTACTTCTACTTCACAATGAGCCAAATGATTTTTGAAAGTTTAGTTAAAATTACTGCCATATAATTAACAATTATATTGTACATAGTTGGTCATGGTAAAATTGTTTTAGCACAAGTACATGATGGTATAGGCTGTACAAATAAAATCTTCACTAGCAACACCGAGTTATGTTGATAAATAAAAATTATTTAAACAAAAAACGATGGTCACCGAAATCATACGTCTATTTTAAGTGACGAAAAAAAGAAAAACAGCTGGCTTGTGTGTTCATGGCTATAAATTTAAAATTGGAACAGCACAGATCAACACATTTTTTTTAATATTCACTAATTACCTCAATGCTCTTGCTTTCGCTCGCCTCTCTTTAATTCTACTAGGTATATAACATGAAGGGTAACGACCCTCGATGGCTCGTCTTACGGTCTGCGCCATTTTCACGAGCCCTCACTAAAAACTAGTGCCAATTATTTACTAAATAACACACAATCGACCAGTCACTTTCGTTTTGTTCTGTTGTACATAGATCCATAACGCGGAGACATATTTCATTATTGCAAACGAGTTCCACCATAAACATACGTTGCCCAGTTCTCCTTGTTAGCCACGCAGCTCAATTGTTGCGCAATTCGTACACATTTAATACAGTATTAAGCCCCATTTGAAGCAATCGACGTGATAATTATCTCTAGGTTCTATATTTTTACTACGAAAATACTACGCTGACGGAAAGCTGGCTGTCAAGGGTGTTGCAATAATTAAAAACTTAACTAAGTATACCATAACACATAAAATCGATAGTTATCTTTTTTTTTAGATTTTATTTCTTTTCAATGTTGTATTATTTGCCAAAGATGTAATATTAGGTACTTAATAATATAATAAAATAATTTACTTTGAATGGTTTTGTGTTAAATGTCAAGTTTGTCTTGTGACGCATCATAGAATCTATTTTCATTTGTAATAGCATGCTAAAATAGGTTATTATAGGATACAGTTGTTCAAGAATATTCACGTTGTTACTGGAAAAAAAATTTCTTCAACAATTTGTAAAACATTCCTGTTATTTCTTAATAAAATAACCATCTAGTAAAAAACACTATTAAAACAAAATTTATTATGCGATGCAACAATTCTCTTAGAATGTGATATGGTGGAAACTAGATAGAAACTAGTCGGGCCATCTCGAAAAATGTACGTGAGATAAGTCAGACATTTAATCACAACGTGTTTAAATACTCACGAAACATTTAATAGTAAAATGGTTGACAATACATATGAATAATAAATAAAGCAAAGTTATATTTAATTCATGTAGATCTTTTATTATTTAATCTCATCATATAATGTTAATTCCAACTGGTGGGTATTATTTTAATATTTATATAATAGTTTTGGTATAATATAAGATTGTCATATTAAATCAATTTATCGTGTTAATGGTTTACGTATGGTTAACGGTCTATAGTTCGGTCTATAGTATAGTTATATATGGTGTTTTTATTTGTAATTTGTTCATTAATCAAGATTAAACGCTATGCTGATATGCCTGAATTGTTAGAAAAGACTGACATTCATTGTTCTGCGCATGTGATGGATGGGAGGTAATAAAATTGCCAGGAGGGGGAAGGTTCTGTCATCCGTAAGAACAAAGGACTATATTTAGGGCGGGTTTAGGGTTTTAGTTTGCTTATTAGGGATATGTCTTAGTTACTTGATATACAATTAGATATATGATATACAATATGATATACATATATATTGATATGATATACAATTTAGTAGTAAAATTTCTAGAGATTGATAATAATTGATATAAAACATTCAAAAACAAATTTTGGAATAAAAAAATATAACAAGAATACCTACTTATTTACTCTAAATAAGAGAAATATTATACTCGTTAATAAAAGAAATATTCTTTTCTGAGTTCTTAGCTTAATGAAAATGTTTGCGTAGTTATAGGCAACCGCTCTTTATAAATATATTGTTACTTAACTTTTCTCTGTTAAAACTGAATAGAACTAAGGTTGATGATCAAACGTAAACATGTCAGTCCAAATCTACATAAATATTTCCGGTTTTATGAATAAATAATTTTGTTTAACTTGCAACTGAAAAATGAATGAAGTGAGGTCGATATGAAAATGACAAAAGGTTCATTGCAATACACGGTGCGCACTTCTGTACAAAAAAGTTCGTTTCAAGATAAAAAAATATCAATTGCTAGAATTAGACTGCCTCGTTGGTCGAGTGGTTGCAAGAGTAACTGCCGATCGGGAGGTCCTGAGTCAAATCCTCGGTCGGGTGCTATAGCATTTTTCCAATTTAGAATTTCTAGTAGTGACTCGTAGTCTGAATTTGTGCCCGGTGTATGGTAATAGGCTCACCACCTAATCCATGGGCCTTAAACGTAACTGGTGATACGTGGGGGTGTACTACACTTCTCTGCCTACCCCTTCGGGGCTTACAGGCGTAATGCTACGTTGATGTTATATCTTGGGTCATCTCCACACACGACCATCTGATTCCAAAGGAGGCTTCAAGAAAGTTTGTGTTGCGGTAACCAAACGACTAATTACCTACATACATGAAAAATAGGATTAAAGTTTGCATTTTCTTTGTGCTTTCGGTTCTACCAGACTTAAAGGTCTGTCTAGTCAGACCATAAACCTTTTTTATAGTAAGTAATGTAGAAATTAGAAAAATAGTGAAATGATTGTTTTCCCAAAGTTAAAAAAATGTCCACTTCATTTAAATATAATTTTAGACTTAAGATTAGGATATTGTAATCAAATCTAGCTTAACACTAATATAGCCGTAGTCTCCTACGTTGGCTAAGTGCGGGTTAGCAAACACAATTTTTTTACTAATATAATGTGTCTACAAATCCTTAAACTGTGGTAAGATTTAGTACTTCCTATTGATATTTAGCTAGATTCTACTTTGATATTGGATAACAAAAGAAAGCAAGAGATTTCTTTTCTCCGCAGATCAAGGCAGAAATCGTTAAGGAATCTGCAGCGTGTCTCAGGTATCATGCCGCAGCGTCTCAGGGGTGTGATTTACAATCAGAGAAAAATATAACTCCGCGCACGGATATAAATATTTTGTAACTGGCAATGCATATAAAAAGCCGACGGGGTATTAATAATATAATTATTAATAATATATAGTAATATGTTACTACGGGGTAATATGCATATAGTAGATATTTGTGCCAGCAATAGAACGATAAAGGTTTGATGATGGTGATAATGATGATAGTTATATCAGAATACATTTTTTTTCTGTACATATGGAATCATATACTTGTATTGTTCACATATAACAGAAAAATCAATTGTCATTTTCATAATTTAATGAGCACAATTTAGATAGACTGTTTATTTTAACGAGTTGTTTTCCGCAACTTTGGGCGTATTAAAATATTTGAAAAATAATAGTGTACCTAGTTGTCGTCAAAGTCTGGATTTCCGGTATACAGCAAAAACCTCATTCCTGTTCCGGGACATTAAACATTATAGGCGAAACATAGAAGTGTACAACACTCTTTTGACTTTTCATTTGAGTAATTCACCCATGAAGGTAAAAAAGAAATTTGATCTTCACCGACATTTGATGCTTTATTAGTTTACTGAAATGGAAATCATAATTAATCGTAAAGGTCATAGACAAATATTTAAATGAATTGTGAATTAGTTATATCTTTCACGGTCTATGCAGTTTGACCGTCGGTTTGAATTGGATTTACAACGACAGTTAAACTATTTAATTTTATCTGTACTAGAACAAAATAGCGTAATATGTGTAACTGTAAGACAATGTGGACGTGAAAGAGCCCACCATAACGCGATGCTAAGTTTATGCAGCATTAGCATACCCACTTATGCGTTTTTTAATGCGGGTAGTGGAGCAACATTATTAGATATTAAATGTATCGTCGTCTAGTTGCAACACTACCACCTTTCGTAGGCCGTAGTTAACATAATGCAATCTTAAAATCACAGAATCTGTAAAGTCCTAACTATGTGTCTTATTTCAAACACCAGACCTCTGAAGTGGGAAGATACAACACCACTGGGCCTTAACCGCTCAGTTACGACTTGCTCAGCTATTACGTATGGGTAATGAAATCCAAGGATAAATTCACATGTCGGCACAGTTCAAGTTCGCGTATTTGGCTTCAGCCCAAATAGCCATGTTGTAGATCCATTTTCATGGTATAATTTGTGTGATTCCACGATATAAAGATAATTGATTTCATTATATCACTATGTCGGTATTATATAATAGATTTATTTTATTTTTCTAATAAATGGTATTATTTAATAATGTATGATTGTAAAATCACAAGCTTCATCATCATCATAATCAGCCTACTCCCGACCACTGCTGGACATAGGCCTCTCCAATGGCACGCCACTGAGCTCGATCTTCAGCTCTTCGCATC